>OX383962.1:142500-257500 GCA_947532105.1 Athrips mouffetella | reverse complement strand
GTTTTGGGGCACTTCTCTGGTTACGTACGCGGATTTGTGACCCCGTGCGTATACTAGGTTATTTTTTTGGACCTGATTTACGTATGCCCACGTTATTACAGAGGTCAAAAGCAACAACTTTTGTTCTACGACTTTGCTAACAACGCACAAAAAAAATTTCGACTCCCCATACTAAAATGGTCACGTGACCGACCCATTTTGTATGGGAAGTTGAAAATTTTTCGTGCGTTAGAAAAGTCGTAGAACAAAAGTTGTTGCTTTTGACCTCTGTAATAACGTGGACATACGCAAATCAGGTCCAAAAAAATAACCTTGTATAGTATGCATGCGTGCGTGTCGTTTGCTTTTTGTCATTTTATATATGTTTCTTCTGTCTTGTGTGCCATCCGCATGTGTGACGCTGGCTAGGAGCAGCGTACGCATGGTAGACAAAACCAGTATAAGCTGAACCAGCGCTATGCTACAAATGCCCGCTATCAGAGACCTGCTCAAGGTCAAAGAGCCACCTTCGTGCATACCAGAACCGTACGTGGACGCAAATCTGCTTGACTGGAGAAGCGCTTCTATATTTGTAATTTGTGTGGGTGTGCGTGTGATGGATGATTGTTTGTTTGTCCCAGGGCGGGGGTTGCGGGCGCGGGGGTGGGGGTGGGGTGGATGCGGACGGGGGGGTGGGCGGGGGGCTGCGCGCGCGGGCGCTGCGGGCGGAGGCGGGCGCGGCGCGGCTGGCGGCCCGGCTGGCGGCCGCCGACCTGCTGGTCAAGGACCTCTACGTGGAGAACTGCCTGCTGGGGCCGCGCAGGAGGCTCTGACCGCGCCGCGCGCCACGCGCCGCACGCCACGCCCACACGCCACGCCCACACGCCACGCCTACAACTGTCTAGCACTAAGGTACTGAACGACACTCGCACGCTCACACGCTGGCGCAAGCTTAACGTATGAATCCGATTACGTCGTCGCGACCGGGCAAAGGCGAGTCGGTTGCGACGACCGTAATTAGACTCTTACGGTCAAATTATATAAGGTCCTAATGAAATAGTAATTTTAGTATGTTATTCAGACCATGAAACTGAACAACTTTCCCCAAGGCACATAAATCGAAATACTAAAAACCAAATTTGACCTCCCATACAAAATGCGCTATCAGCTGATGCAGTTTCTATAGGAGGTCAAAAATTTATTTTCGTATTTCGACCTATGTTTCATGGGGAAAGTTGTTCAGTTTCATAGTCTGAGTAACATACTAAAATTATGTTCACTATTTCATTAGGACCTTATATATTTCGCAGGCAAGTTGTATAATTCGCCGTTTACAAACGGCCGCAAAATGTTTTACGTTCGGCAAATTGTAGAACGGCATCATCGGCTGATTGTAAACATGGTTAAATCAGTGTACTAGTACATTTTAAGTTAGCTAGTTATCTAAGGCTTTAGGTTATCTTACGACCACAATGAACGAACCGAGTGAGCAAAACGAACTAGCCGCGGGAGCGGCCAACGAATGCCAGAAACTAATTACGCGTGCCGAAGCCTCATGTAAAATAACTAGGCATTTAAAAAAGTCGCTCTGAACACGGAAAGCGGGGGCGACTCAAACGCTTTATATAAATCAAAAAGCGGCACACTTCGCTGTAATAACCGGCCCAACCGCGCGGATGCATATAATTCTTTTTAGGGCGCCTATTCACCTATGCTAGGTAGCTAACCTGTCAGCTAGTGGAATTCTAACCAATACGATTTATACATTTTCGAACACAACTATAAATTAGGAAAATGGAGCAGTCCTATAGTTGGAATTTTGACAGCTTTCGGGCTAGCAACCTAGCAAAATTTTTGTTCTAAATATCAGCGAATCGGTCTGTAGACTTATTTCGGTCGCCCGGTCGCAGTTGCCGTGTCGCGAGTGATGGAATCAGACTCTTCCTACTATTCATATATCTCTAGTTCTCTATAGAGCGGCGCGTCGCGTCCGAAATCGAATTCGTAGCTATTTAGCTTCAAGCTCAATGCATGGCGTCTCTTTTTATTATTCTATTAAATTGGGCTTTCTCTAGACCTCAGTATAGCCTTGAGGACAGAGATAAGGTCAACGATAAATCGAACTCACTCTTGGTGGTATCTTTATGTCACAGACTAATTTTTAATTCGCTACTTTACATAATGCCTAAACATTCAAAACGGCGCGTATGCAGTAACGCTAATTATTTTTTGTTTTGTTGTGGTTGCTAAAAATAACGTAACCTAACCTAATCGATCCCGAACGGGTTAGTTTGGATTCGCATTAGCTAACGAACCTAAAATGCGCCAGAAATCTAAACCTATTTACAAATCAAGTCATTAGACATACAGGAGAAGTATAAAATTTTTGGCCGTTTGTAAAGCGACGAATTATATAATTTGCCTGCGACAGTGTTTTTGAGTGTGCCGGTTTTATCACTTTTTATTAAGTGGGCCTTCTGTGTTAATCTGTTCCTTGAGTGAGAGTCACCAACAACAATCTATTACGAACTAAAAGACGAGTGCCCGATTTTGTTGTTTATTTGTTAAGTTTCTCTTTATCTTTCTTGGATAGTCATTATACCCTATCGCATTGTGGTATTCAGCTGTTCTACTATTAAAATAATTTACGAAGCCATGAACCGAAACATTTATTGCACTTAAACTCTTCGATTAAACTAATGGTCAACGTCATCTATCGAACATGATTTTGACATTCTACTTAAAAAGTTAGGAATAAATTTAGGTTATATAAGACATTGTTATAGTATAATATTTAATGCGGACGTACTCGTACGTACAGTAATAATATGTGATGATATTTATAATCATTCCAAAAAGCCTTAAAACTGACAAAAATAAAGTATCGTTAGTATCGAAAATGTGGACTAAAATGAATGCGATTTAAGTATTTTATCATTCATATAATTACTAACATAGTTTTATTACGATAACCGAATTCAATTAACCCTAGATGGGAGTATTCTGACAGACTGTAAACTTTTGGGTCAATTAATGTTAATGATGAAAGTGAAGAAAATTGAGTGAGAAAGTGCCTCGGACACCGAACCGACACAAAAAAAAATACGTTTTTTTTAACACTGAAAAAAAAAACAAAAAAGAAGATTCATTTATCACAGGATAAAGAATATTCCTGACTAATCCTATCATAGTCGTGCTACATCCTCTTGAAGTATTTGTTTTTTTTTCTAATGGCCAGTAAGGATGTTACTATCTACCCATTCGCTGTCCAGTCGCACTAGGCACTAAAAAATAAACAAAACAAAGGGATTTATTTATCACAGGAACGCGCTGAACGAACGAACGAGCTTTTTATCTGTATTCCAGACTGGAGGCTTGCGGACGACAATAACGGAATACTATGTAGGTATACAGTACCTATACTTACTTATAGCACCACCATCTAGTGTATCATAACTAAACTAGTGTTCAAATGCATACAACGTGTTAATGTACGTACACCTCAACTGATTTTATTACAATAAATCCATTCATTTCATTTATTCATTGCTTTACATTTCCGTAAAAAAAAATTGTCTTTTTTTTATCTAAATACTGTTACTTTAAAGTTTTATCACTGTTCTAGTTTCATCGTTGTTCTAGTCCGCGCACTCCGCGCACGCCACGCCCACTTCCCTCCCCTCCCCTCCTCGCTGCTCACTAACCGCGCGGCGCCGGCCGCCAGCGAGCGTATCTACAGAAATATTTAGAATAGAAGCGGCAAAAATTTAAGTAATAAATATAAAAAAATACCCGTATCAAAAACCCGTGAAATTGATTCTACTGTCGATTCTGAACAAACTGTTTTCTCAGTTTCGCTTATTCCGTTAACACGTTGTATATTACTGTGTGGTTATACGTTATTTTTACTCCAAATCCTTATTAATAATAGGTCTTTACCTATGAAATTGCCGAAATTTTCTTACAGATTAATGAGATCATAATTCCTATAATTCTAATGCTATTTTTTTCATTTGTCTTATATTTGAAAGTTGACTTCAAGGTTATCAATTTACGCATAAAATAAAGTTTTTATTTTTAGTTTGATATATAAAATTAAAGGTTCGAAAATTGTTCGTCTTAAATGTCGTCCGATTTCATCATCAGATTCGTTATATTTTTTTACAGATAATATTTTTCGAAAATAAAATTTAAGCTTCTGTTAGCTTAATGTCTTCCCAATAATGCTTAAAAAAATAAATAAAATTGGATTTATAATTATTAAGAAAAATGCAAAAATGTTAGTACTGAAAATGGAGTTTACCTAAAATTCGCCATACAAAACGGCAATTTCATAGGTAAAGACCTAATATTTCCACCACATTATCGTTACGGTTATTGTTCTTAAAATTATCTGTACTTTGTATTCGCTTGTCAAGACGAGTTTACATTGATGGCGCGATATCAAACTATAAGGATAATAATTTAAGATGATAACGACCAGACATACCTTACTGAGCCGTCTTATACTTACTGAGCCTTATCGACTGAACTATATTTTTAATTTGCCTATAATTTGTGGTGATCCAAATCAAAACTTTCGATCTTTGAAAACCGTTGAAAAAGCATTCTGCCATAAGGTCGCTTTTGATTTAGACGCCCACATTTGATGATCAGTGCAGTGACTATTTTGTGAAATATATTGAGACTGGCTTGAGTAAAATAAAACGCCCTTGCGAGCGAAAATCATATAATTTGAATACTTCGAAGTGCCTTCCATATTTAATGTATGTGTGTTTATACACTCCCAGACACATCTATCGGCCCACCTAGCATTCTGAGTTTTAAACGACCCTAGCTTAAAAGGAAATAATGCATAGTGGAGCAAATGTTTTTATGCAATTATGATGCAATATTGAAGCTGACTCATCTGCCAAAACTTTGGCTTGCATTAAAACTTTTTGATCAACCTAACATTTATTTTAGCTAGGGGTTTTCATAACATAAAATGCTAGGCATACGCAAAATGGGCCGATAATGCCGATATATTATATGTGTCTGCTGGGAGTGTATTTACATCGAAATAATGTTCCTCTTCACATATCTGAAGTCATTCGCTTGTATGTACTAAGTAGGTAGGATGATTTATTATGCTGCAAGAATTATCGTGCATGGATTTGTGATATTTGAAAGCGACATCTTGTCAAAGTAAGGTTGGTTTTACAGCGAGGCATCGCTGCAAGGTATCTGTTCTTCCTAGCGGAATCGCTATAAAATCAGCCTTAATTAGTTGTAAATTGCAACCAAAGAGATTCCAAATAGTTATAATACGTATACAACCAAAGTGCACGCTATTGGCATGACGTTTTCTAAGAACTTTCTCTTCTCTATCAGCATACCCTTGCTGGCACTGTTGCTAGAAAGGGATGGAGGCATCTTAAGATCATTTTTCTGAGATGGAAATGTACGTGAGCCCTCTAGTTGCATGAAACCTCTTTGGTTGCAAGTTTTCAACAAGAACTGTTCACTATAAATACTAAATACATGTTTAGTTTAGTATGCAATATTAGTGCCTGTTAAAAACATCAATAAAACACATTCATTAGGTTAACCGTTTTATTTGTGGACACAAAAAACGGTTAACAGAAATAAACGGTTACGGTTAACAGAAAAAACATTTCGGTATATCTGGGATTGCGTGAGCGGTAGCGGTTTATCTTTTCGGTAACCTGTTAAGACAAAAAAGTAATTGCTATCTACCTACTTTAAAACAAAGAAACTGCACAAGAACCCCATTTGTTAGGGTTTTAATAAAGGAAATTATAAGTATTAACCGAAACAAACTGTTAACCGGATTTTCAATAGGTTAACCACAGATTCATTCGGTTGGGTTAACCGTAACCGTTCGTTCTCTTCATCAATAGCTGCGTTCTGAATCAACGATAATATCGCTGTTATCGCTCACAGCGCTGTCAAAAGTGATTCAGGACGCTTTTGAGCGCGGTGTGAGCATAATAATATAATCGATATTATCGTTGATTCGAAACGCAGCTAATGACTTGGATAATTTTATTAGTGGAAGCAGTGGTGTTGTAATTAAATAATAATACATAATGTTTGGTTGCGTGTACCACGTACGTACAGATTCAGATAATTTATTTACGTATAAAGTTTTTACAATAAGCTCTTAAAATGTACGTAACGTGTTTAGTTGTAAGTAGGCAACGGTGTCTATTCTGGTAGACCCAAACTAAAACTGAACTAAATTTGACAAGTCCATGACAAGTCCAAAATTATTGTTGTCTTTGTTACCCCCTATAGGCTGAATAAAATAGCAAGTCCTGTCAAAGCAAACTTAGTTTTAGTTAATCTCTGCCAAAATCGACATCAACATTTATGCTCATAATTATTTAGTCTTTTCATCGACGAATTTAAAACGTAATTTATTTAAAAGCGTGTACACTGGTTTTTTATCACTGCAAATATATTTTACGTGACTGAACAACTTTCTAAAAACAAGACTATTTTGTTTTGTTGACGGTGCAAGGTTTTGTATGGGAAAGCTGATTTTTTTCTTATTTTCGATCCATTGTTCAGTTATATGTTTATGGTCTGAAAACAAACTTACAGTCGAAGTATACGTCGTACAAAGTAAGTCTGGCTATGTCAGTTGACAAGCGAGGTGACTATGGTACTTCCCCTCCACATTTTTCCAGCAAAAGCTAGAATTCTGGAGGGAGCTCCCTGTCCTGTAGTGCCTACTGGACATTTCATGGGATGTTATGATGTCAGTTGATGCGCGGAAACATAAGAAAATAAAACATTTTTATGTTCTGCGCATTAATGACAAAGCCAGAGTTATTTTTTACTAACCTAATAAGAAAGGGACTAATGTATTCTGACGAGATTTGTATTAGAGAGTTCTTTGGTGGTGTTATGATCTATCTAAGTCATAATCTAATAGATTTTATATTTAAAGCTCACTTGACCCAGTGCCAGCATCCTTTATCTACTCACATATCCTAATGAACCACGCGGGTGTACCACGGGCAATGCCTGCGTAAATCCTCAATAATGCGTTCAGAAATTGTGAGTTACCATCTTCATAATGTCAATCTGTGCCTAGAAATACTCTTAACTGTTTTTATCTGTGGGAGTGTATTATGAAGTATTGAATTTTCTAACAGTCATCGCGGGAGAACTATTAAAAAACTTATAAATTTTATTCCGTTATCACCGGAAAAAGAGAAAAACATTAAGAAAAGGTTTGTTTTTTAACACATTTTAGAATTTAGGATATGAGAGTAGATAAAGTGTATGCAACTCCACATAATTAGGTATAAAACACTCGTGTCATGTCATCTCTCATGGTACTGCGTCCCATAAATCGACAATCGAGTTTTTTACCCCTCATTATGTACCGTTGCATAAACTACTACTTATTGTTAACTTGTAGGTATAAGTATCCGCCCAGACGACAGAGTTGTGTTCAGAAAGCTCGTTTTATAACATTATATTATTAGTTGTTAATGTTCGTATTGATAACCCTATCGAGTGTGATATTGTTCTCAAGATGAACTTTACACATACGAATTTTGAGTGCAATCTCATACTTGAGAGGGATTAATCCATATGACCCTAAATACACTACACTGTGTACTACATTTGATTTAAACACAACATTGTCACTAATTGTGTGATAAAAATCTAAACAAAAATATTTAAAATGCATTGGTGGTTATTTTTTTCTTAGCGTTCCAAACGTTAGTTTAAGTCTTAGTTGGTTATATAATAAACTGCAAATATTGTATTATTTCATAGCTCTGTAAGTTACTTTCTATAACTATTTTCTCTTTTTGTAAAATAATTATTAGACTGTTCAAAAGAATGTGATTGATATATTATAATAAAGTGTTAAATATAACTTAACTGTAGTTTTTGTTAATATGGATGACCTGTTTCAATTAAAACAAAATTAACATGTTATAGTATTTATTAAAAACTGAAGACTTTTGGAAACACGTTGTTGATAACTGCATACAACTTCACGTCATTACATTAACGGTACTTATAATTGTTTATTATTATTATGTAGCCTCTAATGTGTCCCACTGCTGGGCAAAGGCCTCCCCTTTCTTTCGCCAGTTATCGCGGTCTTGAGTCTCTGTTCTCCAGTCTGATAAAAAAATTATTAAGTATGATTGTTTAAGTAAACAAATCAATTTTATATTTACGGTTATAAATTATAATACATCCTTATTTTTTTATTATCACCCCGGATATTTTAAGATGTGTTTTTTCCTATGAAACTGAACAACTTTTCCCAAGGAACATAAAAAAATACTTCCCATACAAGCTGTATCAGCTGACAGCACATTTTGTATGGGAGGTCGAAATTTTTTCGTGTTTCGACCTATGTTTTTTGGGAAAAGTTGTTCAGTTTCAAGGGCAGATCCACCTCAGTGATAAAAACAACGCTGTAGCTACTTTATAATTACAGAAAACTCAAAAGGCTTGCTTTGTAGACTAAACTTTCCTGAAAAATGAGTTGGTAAAAAATACCATCCTCTCCATACAGTCACCGCTTTTTTCAATGGAAAATTCGTTTATTGTCATTTTCCAACACAAAAAAATATTATTTCTGACTCCTGAATAAGCTCTTGCAGTTTTTGTACAGTCAAGAGCAAGTCGAGCTTGACACTCGCAGCGCGCATACAGCGTCTGTGTCTAATTAAATAAGAATGTTACAAAGCCCAGTGTGTCAAGCTTGAGGTGCTCATGACTGTACCTCTTGTCCCACACCATACACCCTGTATAATCAAGTTTTAAATACAATCTCCCAAGTGCGGCGATATCATCAACTACATTTTGCTTTCATAACGTAATTAATCTAAAGGTTTTTTTTGACTGTTTAATATGACGACATTAAATAAGACAAACAGTATGATCTATTTTTTTTTTCATTAATTCCAACGCTTACCAACACATTTTGCAGCCATGACACCAAAACCAGAGTATATTTGACGGAAAGAATAACATTGTTTTACAAAATTGTTTTTTCTGACAGTTTTAGCCGATGGCTTTTGACATAGCTGCAAAATGTGTTGGTAACCGTTGGAATAAACGAACAAAATGAATTGAAGAAAACTGCCCTGGTGAGTGCCACACAGTCGCTCTTGCTGACCAGGGCAGTTATAGTTACTTGTTATGCGACGCAGCAAAGTTATTATTTGGCGCGAGTGCCTTGTATGGAAACTATAGCAAGCGAAGGATTCTAGAATTGAGCCACGAACGAAGCAATTGGTGTAAAAGCAGAATCCTGAGCATAGCGAGGGTTTCAAGGCACGAGACGCGAAATAACTTTGCTGCCGAGCGAAACACAATTTTTCACCTCACTACGGCAAGGAAAATGCTAACGAATAGCACCAGTCTGGTATCTTATACCTTAAACATCATCACGTTCTGTTTTTAAATACCTTTACCACGCTAGCGGCCAAAAGTGACATTTGCACGCAAATTTCGACTTTAAGTTTTCGGAGCCAGTGAGGTGAAAAAGTAAAATTGAGCACTGTACGCAGTACAAGTACGCAGGCTACTCTTAGGATGCCTTTCCACTAGAGACCTAGCACACTAGTTAGCTAATTCTTGACACACTCCGGACATTACATACATCGAGCGCGAATTTGAAATTGCCTCGCATATTCAGTACAAAAGACCCTCAGAAGCACCACGAGAATTTCGCGGGCGGGTGCAAATGCGATGAATTGACGTTTTCTACATTACATTAAAGTCCTTGTACCTATACAGCGTGATTTTATATTCACCAGAAAAAAATTAAGGGATGATTCTGCCCATGAAACTTAACAAGGAACATAGTTCGAAATACGAAAATAAATTTTTGACCTCTCATAGAAACTACATCAGCTGATAGCGCATTTTGTATGGCAGGTCAAATTTGGTTTTTCGTATTTCGACCTACGTTCCTTGGGAAAAGTTGTTCAGTTTCATCGCCAGAATCATACCTTAATTTTTTTCTGGTGTATGAAGAATCATGCTGTATAATGTTTATCTCGGAGCTCATGCTGGCACTGCTGGAGGCAATAGCGAGATCAGCGAGCGTTCGTTGTCGGCAACATTAAAACCGTTCGTTGAAAGCGTTCACATCCAATAAATTGACCGGCAAAGGCGCGCACACTAGAGGACACGCGGCCAGTTGCACAAAGCATCTTCAAGTTAAAGCTCCATTAAATATGCTGACACTTTGTTTTGTTGACAGTAAAAGTGATAGCAATAAAGGAGGTGGAACCCCGGCCATGTCTTTGTACATTATTCAGTTGATTCTAAATACATTATTATAATGTCTTTTTATGATTATTATTTCATTCGGTGTACTCTAGGTAATACATTTTCATTAATCGGCTATTCTGGCAACACACAATTAAATATGGTGGAAATTGTCATTTGTATGTAAAATGGCCAATACAACATTTTCAAGATGTTTTTAGTGTTTTTAGGGTTCCGTACCTCAAAATAAAAAAACGGAACCCTTATAGGATCACTTTGTTGTCCGTCCGTCTGTCTGTCTGTCAAGACCCTTTTTCTTACGAACGAGAAGGTTGAAATTGATAACGAATATTAAGGTCCATAAACCACACAAGACCTGAAAATTTAAATTTTTTAAAAAGGCGCAATAAAAAGATATGGCTTTTTATGTCTTCATCTCCATATATTTATTCAAAAAAGCAAAACCTACAGGTTACTTCCCTTTGACTTGAAATTATGAAATTTGGCAAGAAGCTAGGTCTCACAGTACAAATAAAGGGAAAAGTCTAAAATCATTAAATATTTAAATTTTTCTCACAACTAATAGTAACCAATTAAGGTGAGCTCCCGTTTCAAGAACTTTTTATAAAATAGGAGCTCAGTATATCATATGGTAGATAGGTACGGAACCCTTAGGGCGCGAGTCCGACTCGCACTTGGCCGGTTTTTTATATATATATTGTGGCGGCGGTGGTACACACAGTGGCACGTCGATGGAGCGGGTCTTTGGTTTTGCGCGTTTGTAGCGTAGCACTGGTTCAGTAAAGGGTGTATATAGGGACCACGTACTCGTGCCGACAACTGAACAGGCGCGCTTAGTCAACAAAACTGAACATTTTTGCCAAAGAAATATTTTTGGAAAATAAATAAAGAACTCTCCACACAAATTGCTCACTTTTATCGAACACTTTGTATGTAGAGATTTTTTTTATTTCCCAAAAATGTTTCTCTGGGAAAGTTGTCCAGTTTCATTGAATGAGCACGGCTTTTCAGTTTTCGGCACATCTTCCCTTATGCCCTGTAAATCGAGCGCAGGATTAGTTTGGCTCTGACGGTTATTTTCTACGCATAGGTGACAGGCAGAGAGCCAATGAACGATTCGCTCGCCTGCCGCGCTCACCCCAGCGATCCATTTTTTAGTGCTGCGTATTAACTAGGCAGTAAGCTGCCGTTAAGGTATTAACGGTCATAGCCAGAGTTTATTGTACAACGTATACACACAGCCGCACTGCACGTCGATGGTAGGTAACACTGGCCTTGAGCGGGTCTCTGGTTCCGGGCGTTTGTAATGGTGGTGCGGTGGTTTAGTTTAGAGGTACATGCCGTTGACGAGGTAGTCGGCGTCGTGCGCGTGGCGCGCGCCCCTGCGCAGGCGGCGGCGCGCGGCGCGGGCGCGGCACCCCGCCAGCACGCCGGTCGCGCCCGTCATCGCCACGCCTGCAACCAGCACATTGTATAGATAGCTCTGTAAGTCCGTCAAATTAGACCAATTTGGCGGCACCACGCAACACAATACTGATCATCATCAGGCGGGGGTCTACACAACGTACCATTTGACATTTATGTCATCCCATACATTTTATTACGCTCGCTTTGTTTTCAAGAAAAAAAAAATATTGTGTACAGACAATAACATTCAATTTAAAAGATCCTTGGTCGGCTGTATTCTTCATACGGCCGGATACCTACGTCTGTGTGTTGCAAGGTACAGTCAAGAGCAAGTAAAGTTCCCACCCGCGTCACCCCCCTCCACTCACCCCCCCCCCTCTCCTCTCACCGCTCGTGAGTCGTCACAGTGTCAGGTGGATAGGCGCCTCAATGACCATGCATGAGGGCAACCAATAGCCATGGACCTCTCAACTCTTATAGTAGGTTGGTATTACCGCAACCCGGACACTAAATACAACGAGCGCGAATTTGAAATTGGAATGTCGCGTCGGCCCACATATTCAGTACAAAAAACACTCAGAAGGACCATGAGATTCTCGCGGGCGGGCGCGCGCGGGAGTGCAGGGTAGGTAGCAAGGGGAGCGGAGGGTGTCCGTACTGTATAATAGTACCTAGTATTTATTATTTTATTATGTGGTATTACAGTAAGTTCTAGTTACCTAGTATGAGCAGCATGATGGCGGCGGGCGGGTGCTCGCTGAGCCCGTCGTGCTCGTCCCGCTGCGCCGCCGCCCCCGCCCCCGCCCCCACTTCCCCGCGCCCCGCCCCCGCCGCCGCCACCGCCGCCGCCCCCGCTGCGGACGACGCGTGCGCACTAGACGCCGCCTTCGTGGCGTGCGCTTCAGGACTCACCACCACTGCTGCACTCTCCAGCTTCGGCTCTTCCTGTAACGTTTATCATAGGTTTCGTCAGTTACACAACGCGTTACTAAATAACAGATTAACTAGAGGATAATAATCCATGGGAAAAATCCGCGGTTCTAGTAGGCTCATTCAAGTTGAATTGTGTTTAGGTATCAGTGAAATTGAAAAGGTCAGCTTTTTAAAACGTCGCGTACGGCATTTCACGTCATTTTTAAAACCGAACGTCATATTTCACGTCATATTTAAAACAAAAGTTAGTTCACATACCTTCATCATTAATTCACCCATCACATATCACAATCCAGTTCTTTTTTGCCTCAGTCTAAAAAAGCTTAATCCTTACAATGACATTACTAAATATGTAAACAAAATTAACTTCGACAGCCTTTTGGAAGAATGTAAAAAAGTCAACTTTAATTATATTTTTGACTCTAGTTTAGATGTCAATCATTCAATGAATCTTTTATTGAAGGAAAATCATCATAAACAATACAGTATATATAAAAATTCCTAGAAATAAAATAAAAATCAAGCCATGGATTACTCCTGGTCTACTGAAGTGCATAAGAACTAGAGATAAATGCATTTTAAATTAAAAGTAAATCCAAATAATGAAATATTAAGACAAACTTACAAGAGATACAGAAATTTTTGTAATTATATTTTAAAGAAATGTAAAAGACAGTACGAAAGTAATGAAAAGACAATAAAAAAATTTGGAAGTTATCACTTCAATAAATAATTTAAAAAAACTAAATCTACACCACTGGAATTACTTAAAATTAAGAGTAGGTACCTACACCAACAGAATCTGCAAATTTTGTAAACAGCTACTTTTCAAACATTGGCTCTGAGCTCGCTAAAAAGATTCCAACAAATCTTCCCTTGCTTACTCCGAACACAATAAATTATTCATCCCAACTAAATTCTTTCGTTCTCCTTGATGCGTCGGAAGAGGAAGTCGAACGACTTATTGTTGGTTTGCGCGCCGATTGTGGGTCTGGGTTGGACAACATTTCAGCAAAAGAAAACATAATTGTTCCTCCCCTTACTTCTATGATAAATAAGTGTCTGGCTGATGGCGTTTTTCCTCACGCATTGAAAAAAATCTATATAAAGAAGCCAATGTCTCAACAATTAGAAAACTGTACATCCTGTTCACTATTTTAAAAACACATAGCAAAATTGATTTTAAAGCTGTTAGCGAAATTGCAAACACAAGAAGAGACTATGAAGTTTGTAAAGTTACTCCAGTAAAAACTACCTTTGCGCAGAAATTTTTCGAATTTAGAGGTGGTAGATTATATAATACAGGGTGTTAATTTAATTGCGTGCCATAGCTTAAGGGGTGTTTCAGTTACGATAAAGGAACACAAAAAAAATATGAAAAAAAATCCTACTGAAAAAAAAAACTAAAACTGCATAGAAACTTAACTAACGCGGAGCAACGCAACGTCACTAGCGCGCGAGTATCAGTGAATAAGGTAGGCACATCATCATCATATCAACCGGAAGACGTCCACTGCTGGACATAGGCCTCCCCTAAAGATCTCCATGACGACTACATAACTGAAACTCTTTCGCGCGCTTTTGATAGCACGCCCATTCGCGCGGTCATTGCCCTCCGCGTTAATTTAGTTTCAATGAAGTTTTAATTTTTTTTGAGTATGATTTTTTTTAATAATTTTTTTGAGTTTCTTTACCGTTACTGAACCACCCCTTAAGCTATGGCACGCAATCAAATTAACACCCTGTATAATGAAGCAAATAAACTTTTTTCAATAGTTTTTTTGTCCAAAGTTGAATGCAAAAAGAAGGTCAAAGCGTGGCTTTTGGACCTAGATTATGAGGTTACAGAAAAGCTACTTAACATTATTACATAACTTTTCGAACTAGTCCAGTCAATCTACGATATGAGTTGCATTAAATGCACATTTAGAGAAATTAATTTTAAATAGTAATATAGGCTATTTGAAGCTATAAATAATTAAATCCGGTAATTTTTTTTAAACACATTTTTTGTTAAAGTACCAGTTAAGCTGACCTGTGCTACATGGTAAATATTATAAGTTGAGTTCACCTTATACTGGTATTAAAAATATCAACGTTATGTCGGGGATGACGGTGGTTTTAAAATTTTGAATGTGTTACTGGTGATTTAACAAATGATCACCTAATGTGCATTTATTCCATTTTCTCCATACAAACTTTCGTAGATTGACTGGACTAAACTGGGTGCAAGTGCAAACACACAGTTTTTACATACTCACACACGCATACACCACACACTCTGACACATACACTAATCACATGTAAATTTATTTTTGTAATAATTACCTTCATTAACTACATACCTGTATTTTCCTAAAAATGTATTAATATCCGAGGGGGGGGGGGGGCAGGAGTCCATAGCACAGGATAACCTAGTTTGGTCTCCTGTCTCCCACATGTACAAGTTCTTTTAATTATTTACATTGCCTTTAAGATTGTGTTACTACTTTTGTTACTGTACTTTTTTGTGGGAGAAAATAAATACATTTATCATTATCATTTGGGCCAACGAATTATTAAAGAATTAAAAAGCCGACTGATGTTTATTGTGTTTCAACAAAAGGTTTGAAAAACAGTACAAAGTCTAAATTGTCAAGCTTAAAACGCTGTTGTGTGTACCGGTACAGCGGCGGGTTTCTTCTTGGTGGTGCTGTCGAGCGGGCGGGGCGCGGGGGGGGCGGGGGGCTGGCCGGGCGGGGGCGAGGGCGCGGGGGGGCGCGTCAGGCCGAGCCCCTTCTTGGGCGCGTCGTGTAGCGAGTGCTGCTGGGGCGGGAACACCGGCGGCATCTCCGGCATAGTCATGGGCCCCTGGTACAAATACGGCGGCGTCTCCTACAAACACACCATCAAACCTTCATTATTATTACAGAGGGATAGGTTTCCGTAAACTGAGAGGCCTGATCAGTCAATGTAACTAAACATAAACTGAAAAAAGAAACAACCTCCATGTAAACTGTCCAATTAAGATTGCAATTTTGTATGGAAAGACATAGGTAGGAGTAATAGATTTCACGGATGTGCGGCCGCGTGTACCTACTGTCAAAATAATGAAGCTTGATTGGAATCTCAACAACGCTGACATCAGGGTTTGTGAGGTCGGTCATCGACCTTGCAACCCACACGATATGATGACGACGAGTGCTGTTGCTGGACGGAGCGAAGCATAAGATCCGTCCTGCTCTCATGCATAGCTCTGTCCTGCTGTCATTCTAATTAAGCTTCATTGTTTCGGTTTCGAGTGTAGGTATTGCAATTTGTCCCATAGAATATGTAATAGTGTACCGACCGGCTCATGAAGCGGGGAAGACGGGGGCGCGGGGCCGCGGGGCGGGGCGGGGGGCCAGCGCTGCTCGTCCGACCACTCGCGGCCCCACCCGCCCCAACCGCTGCTCTCCCTCTCCACACCTGCACAACCACAACTTACTGTACATTCAGATCGGTCGCTAAAATGTTGTGTAAGCAAATTAAATACTTAAAATGCTGTTTTACATCTCTCATATTCGTTAAGTAGGTCCTTATTACCACCAAATGGGGCTTGTAGGTGACCAATTAGCGCTCTAGGGTAATAATGTAGCTAGAAAAGCCCTAGGGCGGTAAGTAAGTAAGTACTTACCTCACAATCGAGATGTAAAGCAGAGTAGTTAGCTCGGGTGTAAGCATCAATTGCACCCTCGAACTATATCTATATCTCGGGCTGCAGTTGATGCCTTACAGCCCTTGGCTACTAATCTACTATTATTTACAAGCACAAGTAAAAAGGCCGTCTGCTTAACTCGTGCAGGCGCATGGACCAGGCGGCATGTCTTCTTGGCAATCAATGTGTGCTTCAGCATCGCGCTTAGATAACTTTCTTGTGTGACATGCATTGAATGCCGAGACATGTCGCCCAGTCCGTGCGCCCGCACGAGTTAAGCGGACGGTCTAAGTCTCTAAGTGACATTATGTGAAAAAAATCTATGATGAAACTGTACTGACCTTGGTGGTTGCCCCAGGAAGACGAGGGTCTGCGCGGCCAGGGCTGCTGCGCCTGCGGGGGCTCGAAGGCGGGCGCCGGCTCCTCCTGCACCAGCCCGCCCGCGTGGCTGAAGATGTGAGGACCTGCACCCACTCCCATCCCCGCCCCCGCACTTCCACCCAGCTCTAGGGGAGACAGAAAGGACGACCGACTTAAAAACACGCTATTTTTCAACATTGCCTTTAACAAACTTCAAAACTCGAAACTACTTGTACCTTGCCAAGCCATTTGACATGGTCTCTCCCAAAACTTCTTTCAAAACTAGAAGCATTTGGCATAAGAGAGATTTAACTGCTTAAGTTAAGTTGTCCAAATTGTAGGAAAACCTCGGACCAAGTAGGTATAGAAGGAAAACACTAGCAAAGAACTTCTGACAGAAGGTGTCCCCCAAGGAGTAGTCTGGGACTTAAACTCTTTCTATGTTAATTATATGTACCTACTGTGTCAATAATACGCCTTTGATACTTTTACTGATTCCTGTAAAGATTTGGTGGAAGTTGGCGAATTTTTATACAGGCCTAGTGCTCGGCGAGAAGCTGCCCGGGCTAGGAAACTAACTCTAGTCCTGTGTTCGAACTAAACTGGCTAATCCTGTATTCTAACCTTTGAACATAGAAGACTCCGATCACTTGCACATTGATGCATGGCATCTACATTTATCTGGTTTGGGGTTGGCTGCATTTTTATTCAAACTTTGTAACAAAATTTTATTGAACATCTCATTTAAACTAATCTTGACAAACCGCATTAAACGAAGTCACCAAAAACAAAACTACCTTCTGCCTGTTTAATATAGCAGGTGGGTGGGTATCGTAGAACAATAGGAAACCTATCTTACATCGAGCGTAGGAAATATAAATAGAGGTAAGGCGAGTAAGATACCATTGGAAGGATATCTTCTGGGCTGCGCCTGCAGCAGGCGGTGTGGCCAACGCTCCCCTCCGCTCACTGACGCCACCGCTTCCGCTGCAGCCTCCGCCCCCGCCCCCGCTTCTGAATCGTACATCTAGAAACGATACAAACTAATTAAAATATTAAATTCTTCCAAACTACCTGTTGAGTAAAACTTCAAACCTATTGGGATGTAAGGGATGGCAACGGATAGCTTTCTGAAAACTTAAAGGTCATATTGATACTGAAAAACTATCAGTAAATTAAACGTTCAAAATTAAATGAAAAAGAAAGTAGGCATCTCCAAACAAACTAACCAATCAAGTTTACAAAGTTTAATTCACTTAAAGTTGTTCAATTTTGTTGACTGATTATAGTGATTACATTCTTCACAATTAAGTAATACAAGCTATTGAAACACATAATTTATGTATCTACATATTATTCTTACTTTCTCTAATATTTTTTTTTGTTCATTTATGAATTTTATTTCCCGATAAACTTAAAATTCTATTAATTAAACAAGTCACAAAACATACTACACAATAAATCTTATTAATACAAAAGTGTCAATTAATAGGTAGGTAATACCCGCCCCTCGACACTCCCGGTACAAAGGTGCCCATGACATGACTAATAAAATTGGACCAATCGGACCAAAAGCTTCGTATGGAGGGTCTCTTTTTTGTTGCAAAATTCCAAAAGAAAAACAATCGTTGATATATTAAGCTTCCATGATAAGACCTCAAATAGCACGAACGTTGTATACTTATATAGTATTGTCGACGGTTACGTTGATGTCTTTCCTATGGGCTTCATTTTCAGCAACGAAAGACATCGACGCGATAACTTTCTTGCAGAGCAAGATCAAAATGATGGTGATGGATGATGATGATGAAATAAAATTATGTAATCATCGGTTGCTACTATAGTTTTGATGAAATTTTCACTGATGAGTAGAAATTAAAGTCAGTATCTTTTTACTCGTATTCACTCGTGTTGTAACACGCCCCGTTTTAAGTTTAGCAAGATACTCGTATGTAGATAGAATCTGTTTTTTTAACTAGAATTTTATTATTTGAACTAGGTATTTTTACGCAGTTCTTAAATTTTGATATTTGAACTATTATTTTGGCCATTTTCCTCTGCCCCGGGGTCACCTGATAATCGGTGCTGAGCACATTGCTGAGCTGATCACCCTTTCAGTACTTACTTACTAATTGCAATTTTGTTCTACTTACTTTTTGTTTTGTATAAATTTGCTTTTTCTAAATTGATACTTACTGATCTTATTGATTGGACTATGTAAAATACATTATTGTATGTACTGATTAAATCTCTGTGAGAAAATTAAGGAGTGTGGTGTCGGTAAAGAATAATACCCTTCCTATCGTTTTTCGTATGCCTAGAAGATGACTGAAGTAATAGGACCCGGAGGTTGATGGGCAGCTGCGTTCTTTTGCGGCTGCCAGTTGCGACGAACAGAAGTAACTTCTTTTTGTCGCCTTTATGACATCCATGGGAAGAGGTAGGGTGGTATTATACTTAACTGATATGGACCTGTTCCTGTGGATATTTAGGAGCTGTTGAAAGAAAGACCTGGTAGAGGGGCTGGTGGGGGCGTGGGAGCGGCGCGACGGGCGGCGGGGGCGCGGTGCGAGCGGGGGCGGCGGCGGGGGGCGCGGCGGGGCAGCCCAGCTCGGGGGCCTCGTCGCTGCCGTCCGCGCACTGCGGGATGCCGTCACACGCGTTGTACACCGCGATGCACTCCCCGCCCGAGTGGCACTCCCACTGGTACCGGCTACACCGCCCACTTCCACCACCTGCATCTGCGAACATTACAGCCAGAGCTCAGAGGAGAGCATTTTCTGATACCATTCGTCAAATAAAGGGACAAAGCACGGAAGAAGAAGAATGACCATACCATTCGTCATATTACCCTAACTCATCTTATTTCTTTTAACGGAGTCTGCTACCTGACCTACCTACTTTGGGACTTGACGCGGGCACTGGTTTTCACACAGAGCGACAGCCATATGACCTCCGCAACCCAGATCCAATCGTAGATCAGGCTTTGCTAGTCAGTGAAGTAACTACTTAATATGAATAGCCCCAGCTCAGGCCTTGAAATGTATATTTTTACTTACGAGCGGAGCGAGAAAGGTATTGTATTCGTGAAAAACAAAGTTTTTCTAATTTTCTCAAAAATGTGTTCTATATCACTTATACATCATAAAAAACAAGTCTCCCAAAAATGTCCGTCCGTCGGTCGGTCGGTCGGTCGGTCGGTCTGTCCGTCACGCTTTGGCCTAGCGGCTAAACGAATGGTCCGATTGACACCAGATTTTGAATTTAGGAGTTTTATGCAAATCCATCTAAGGGTTCTAAGTGATTTCTTGCTGGCTCTCATTTTGAGGGTAGCTGTCATACAACGAAAATGAAAAATTGAAATTTTCTCAAAAACGGCTCATAGAATCTTGATGAAACTCTGCATGACTAAGCATCTCCATGTAAGATATCTTGCGCCAGTATCAATTGATCTGTGTAATTTCATATAAGGGGTGTTCCTTTACTACCAAATCGTAAATTTAACTTTAATGCAACAAATAAATATTTCTTTCTTTCTTTCTTAAATATGTGATTTACCCAAAATTGGTTCCATTGGGTTTATTAAAATTTTTTATAATATTAACCCTGGATTGGTTGTCTACCTGACTGGATATTAGTTATGATTTTTTTGAATAAAATTTAGTACACAGGGTGTACCAAAAACTGAAAGGGCTGGCTTAGTAGACTAAGCTGAACAATAATTATCCAAAAGGAACATGTGTTGGGAAATTAAAAAATCTCCATGCAAGTATCCTACGGTAGTATCCATTGATCTGCGAAAACTCATATAAAGGGTGTTCCAGTACTACCAAAAGTTAAACATGTGATTTACTCGAAATCGTTTGAGGTTTGTTTGTTTTAATGTTTGACAATTTGAATTCTGAATTGATCTGTATATTTCATTCGAACATTTTTTTGGAAAAACGTAAATAAAAGTTTGTATTTCCATACTATGTGTATGGCATTACAAATTTAAGTTTGCGGTTGATAGTTTTTCCTTGAGTATTGCGAGAAAGTAAGTGCAGTGCTGCTGTACCATTTATTTATTTTTATTTCGACTGCTACGACTTTTCTCATAAGTTTCTGCATTGTTATTTACTTCTCTGCCTACCCCAACGGGAAAGAGGCGTGATGTTATGTATGTATGTATGTATGTTATTTACTTTCTAACAAAACCCATTGGAGTTCCTCGATAACGTATCTACACGTGACTCTAGCATGGTGTTTTATTTAGAACTTACAGTGGTTCATTGTTTCAGTCGAGTGATGCCCCAGCGCTAGTCAAAAACGTTGAACTTACTTTGTGGTGGCGGAGTGGTGTGTGGGTGGAAAAAAACCGCCGCCGGCGGCGGTGCGGTAACTATCGGCCTGCGAAAAACAGTCATTCATTTAATTTTACAAGAGTCTGATCATCGAGATATAATGTACAGCGTAATTATAGTTCAATGGGTCTGAATAGATTTGGGATATTATTCCGAAATCAGCAGTAACTTTTGAAAAAAACAAAGATATGGAAGCGAGGTGTGACGTGCAACCTAAATCGCCAATAGAGTCCATCGCGTCGCGTGAGTCCACAGTGAAGCCGAATACGTGGGGTAAGTATCTGGCGTCAATACTTCGGAGCGGTCCGATCCGATCGTGTCGTGAGTAGAGCCTCTAAGCCACGTGTACTCGCAAGCGCGGCGGGTATAGTTGTACTGAATAATATTATGTAGCACGCCGCTGCTAAAAATCAACCAACAGGTTCCCAAGATCGCTTACCTCGGCGTGGGTGCGGGAGTGGTGGTAGTGGTGGTGGTAGAGGACGGCGGGGGCGGTGGTGGCGGCGGGGCGAGGCGCTCCTGGTCCTGCAGCTCGGCGAGGCGCCGGCTGATGGCCAGCACGCCGCTGCTGAAGTTGCCGTGCTCCGTGAACTTGCAGCGGAAGTCCTCCGGCGGGCCGCAGTTGAACAGGTAGCAGCTGCCTGGACTCTGCACACGGGCGGCGTTTTATTAACAACTAGAATCTACACTAGGTAGGTTAAAAGTACCCTAAACCGACGAGCATGTATTTTATTTTATTTTTATTTTATTTATTTATTGTAGGAAGACCAACAGCTACTACAATCTTACAATAAACTTATAAAAAGAAACAGAAGAGCCAATTATAGTATAGGTCTCCGCATTAAAAACAAATTTAAAAACAGAAGGAAGAAGACAATTACGTTGAGACAGCACATTATGCATAACCTAATGAATAATGAAAGGTACAAACGTACATCCGATCTTATTCGCTTTTAAACAACAACATAAGTATATTTTTTGCTGTAAGTTTTCCTATAAAAGTAAAATAAATAAATAAACTACATAGGTATTAATAATAACTTAACATTAATCTTTAAAAAATGAATTACTAAAAAGTCGCTTGGCCTGGCATTCGCTCGTGTTAAATAAATCAAGATCATAATTTTTACATAGACGATTGAAATTCCTGCATGCACGCCATAGAAAACTATTACGTCTGTAACTAGTGGAGGCAAAGGGCAGGTGGATTATTTCCATGTGACGCTGGGGTCTAACAGGGACTGAAAGGATTGATGAAAGTTCAGGAAGTATGTAAAGATCGTAGCAGGTGTAGAACTGTGGTCTCTGCCTACCCTGACGGGAACAAGACTTGAATATCAAGTCTTGACTTTAAACATACTAATAATACCTATAGCTAAGCTTCTACATACATACATAATAATGTATGTATGTATGTAGAATCTAGACTAGAAACTACAGGGTGAAATTTAAAACATTCGACAAATTTTAAGATTGAGTACAGACCGCTAAACTCTTCAAGGTCATAGGATGTAAAAAAAGTTACCCTTTTCAGTCAGCTGACCACACATCTTGTATGGGAGATCGAATTTTTTTTTACGTCTAACGACCTATGTTCCTTGGGTAAAGTTCAGTTTCGTGGTCTGAAAATTTCACAATTTATCGAATGTTTTCAAATTTACCTGTAAAATGACAGCAGTGTGAGAGTAGTACGGAGCGATGTGTAAGATATTGGAGAGACAAAGTTACATATCGCTCCTTTCTGCTCTCAGGCATAGCTCTGTAAGGCTAGATTTACACGGAGTAGGTTTACCTACAATCGGGTCAGCATAAATACATTGCTTGTTCAATATGTTTTCTATACGAAAACACTAAAATGCAGCAGGCAATGTACCTCTACTGATCAGTTTTTACTTACCCAATGCAAATTTTGCCTAATGCCGTCAATCTAATCAATGTACATTTATTAATTGAAGCTGTGTGCTCTATTTACATACAGACTTTTACCCCTGTATAGGATATGATCCTCAGGTATTGAAATTTTTATATTCTTTTTTAGACAATCATATGAATTGATGCGTTATCTACATGGTTATCTACCAATCGTCATCATCGTCGCCCTACCAAATTTTTTATATTAATTTATTGCATTCAAACTCACTTGTTAGGTATAGATAGATAACGTATTGATCGATGTTCGATAAGATGTTCTCTAAACATGCGGGTTCTGGCTCTCGTCAACACGATGTCATTGAAAGTAAACCACTCGGTCCCGTCATAACACAGAATTACAAGTAGTAAAGTGAAGAAGTTTGTTTGACATAACAAAGTAAAGAACTGTTCTGTTTTTGCCGTACATTTTCGCGTCGAAGTAAGGAAAAATATACAGGGTGTTTGGTAAATGTCTGCAAACCTCTCAGGTGGTGGCTCTACCCATGAAACTGAACAACTTCCCTTAAGGGGCTACCTCCAAAAAATGTTACTCGCTGAATACAAAACTTATCGAAAATCCGGAAAGACAGGTTGAAGTAAAGTAAACCTTTTCATCCGATCTATTCGAAAATCGCTGATCGGTTCGTCAATAAAGGCGAACAAAATAAAAGGAATATGTCAATCTATCCATAAATAAAATTCTACATTAACTTAATATGTAGCTAGTTTATAAATTGAGGGAGCTATTAGGTTGTTAAGAAAATTATGTTTTTATCAATATTAAATATGTAACCGTTTGTTCCTGAATAAATAAAATAAAAATAATAAAATAGCTGTTTTCTCCAAGAGACTTTCGTAGCGGGTAAAAATGGGATTTAAAATTCGAACATGAATTTAGGTCCATCATAGGGACCATACAATATTTTAGGTCAACCATAGAGGTCGAACAAAAATATTGTATGAAAAATGATACTGGCCGGTTGTATTTTTAATAATATTATGAATATAAAAAAAAAGAAATACGCTCGAAAAGTAAACAAGACTACCAACCAAAGAGGTTCTGTTCCTAATTGATACAAAAATGTCAATAACATTTTCAGTTGTTAAAATAATACTTAATATGATTTTTAGTATTGTTTCATCAAGTAATTATATTGTAATGGTATTTTATATTTAAAATTAATGATGAGCGTGTTCTGATGATGATGGGCCTCTTATTCTTTTCTCATAGAGGGAGATGAAAAGTAGAGTGTATTACGCGGCTGCAAAAATATTTTTACCTTGGGCGACCTATTGAATCCCTCGCTACATTCAGGATTCTACTTTAGAATCCCTCGCCATGCTCGGGATTCTACTCAAGAATCCTTCATTTCGCTCTGGATTCAAAATAGCGCCCTCGCCTTAAAAATATTATTTTACAGCCTTGTGACACAATCTACTATTGTTAATTTAGAGACTATTTCCGAATCGAGTAGAAATTACCCTAGCAGGATAGCGTTATATGACGTCCATCGGTGTGGTCGAGACAGACTGCTGTCAAATGTTAACTACGTATTACCGTTTTGGAACCACTCCTTATTCCGTAAAATAAAGTTCACTGTAGTTACAGATACAAAAACTTCTAAAATGGAAAATGGCCGTTTTTCGCATTTTTTGTATCTGTAACTACCGTGAACTATATTATAAACTAGGGTACCTACCTTTACTTCAATCTATCTTTCCGGATTTTTGATAAGTTTTGTAAGTATTTAGCGAGTAATATTTTTAGGGTTCCGATACCAAAATGGTAAAAAAAAGGAACCCTTATGGTGCCGCTCTGTCTGTCTGTCTGTCTGTCACAACTCTATATCTCAGCAACCACTTACGCTATCGAGCTGAAATTTGGAATAGTTTTAGAATATAGTTGCCCAACTTAATTGCACATGAAAATTTTTTGAAAAAAGTATGATTATTAATGTAAAGGGGGCCAAAATAGGGGGGGCCAAATTTCAAATTGTCGCTACTAGGTCGAGTGGGGTGTCATATGAAAGGGCTTTACTTGTACATTTTAAAATATATTTTTGTATTTTTTTAAGTTTCTTAGTTTTCAAGTTATGATGAAAAATGTCAAAAAAAATACCATTCCCCCCCCCTTATCTCCGAAGTTTGAGTAAGGGAAAATCTGAATTAATTACAGTTGACAGAGGTTTATGTAAACTTTACAGCAAAAATAAAACGATCTTTCTAAGTTGCACAGTTTTTCAGAAATCTGCAAAAAACCTTTACAAACAAATTTAGTTTTGCGGTCCTGAAAATGGACTTTATTGCTTCCAAAAATACTATAGGTATATCGGAACCCTCGGCGCGCGAGTCCGACTCGCACTTGACCGGTTTTTTTAACTGATGGGGGCGCTAGTGGACGGGAGGTAGCCTCTTAAGAAAAACTAAAAAAAATTTCAACGTCCCTTAGAAACTGCATCAGCTGATAGCGCATTCTGTATGGCAATTTGTATTTTTTTTTCAGATTTCGACCTAAGTATGTTCCGGGAAAGTTGTGCAGTTTCATGGGTAGAGCAATAGAATAAAATATTCGTTTAGTCTCTCACAAAAACAGTCAGTGAAACGCTAACCTGATAAAAACAACTCAACACGATATATGGAACCTTCTTTCTTTCTTTTTTAGGGTTCCGTACCTCAAAAGAAAAAAACGGAACCCTTATAGGATCACTTTGTTGTCCGTCTGTCTGTCTGTCTGTCTGTCAAGACCCTTTATCTCACGAACCGGTAAAGGTATCAGGTTGAAATTAATACCACATATTAGGATCCATGAACCACACAAGATCTGAAAATTTAAATTTTTTACAATGACGCAATCAAAAGATATGGCATTTTATGTCCTCATCTCCATACATTTATGCAAAAAACCAAAACCTACAGGGTAGTTCCCGTTGACCTAAAATTATGAAATTTGGCAAGAAGCTAGGTCTCACAGTACAAATAATGGGAAAAGTCTGAAATAATTAAATATTACAACTTTTCTCACAACTAATGGTAACCAATTGTGGTGAGCTCCCGCTTCAAGAACATTCATATAAGAGAGGGGTCAAGTTGAATGGTAGCTGAGGCGATTTTTTTTTTAGTTCTATTTTATAAACGGGAACACTTACAAACTTGAAAATTGATATGTTTATAGTGCATAAGCTATAAACAAATAATAAAATTTCGGACTCAAAAAATCTAGCACATTAACTTACTGAAATTTCAACTAATACAATTATAATTATGTGGTGGTACGGAACCCTCTGTGCGCGAGTCCGAGTTTTTGTATCTGTAACTACAGTGATCTATATTTTTCCGAATTGATAAGTTCTAAATAAACTAGAGTACCTTTACTTCAATCTGATCTTCGGGATTTTCGATAAGTTTTGTATTTAGCTAGTAGTATTTTTTTAACTGATGGGGGCGCTAGTGGACGGGAGGTAGCCTCTTAACAGCCCATCAGCCGTCACACACAACACAATTACTATACTATTGCAATTAAATAGTTAATTTTACCGCTGAATGTAATTAAATTAGGTACACAAGGCCACACGTCGGTGGAAACACTTGCCTAAGAGCCAAACGATTTCACTGTATGAAGACTCAACAAAAATTCATATCAGCATTTTTTTCGTCAAAAATTAGATTAGCTGGTTTATAAAATAATTCATTAGTAATCCACCCAAATTTACAACCGCATGATTTAAAAATAAAAAATAAAGGTATTATAAATTCCACAAAAGAAGGGCAAAAATGCTATAAATATTATTTGCTTTACATTTAATTACCTTTATTTTTATCTTTTTTTTAAGTATATAATCCTCCTATATTTGTAAAAGAAACACAATTAAATATAAAAAACAAATTTACGTAAATCTCAAAGTTGCATTAGACCTATGATAAAAATGCTATCAGATCAGTTCTTCAATGCTTTTGTTTCATATTGTCACAGAATTAATAATAGTTGATATTGTACTAAATCCAACAAAAAAATAAATATGGAAATTGAAACCTCCAGAAATTGAACTTGTACCTTCCAGTTTGAAATTTGGGTGGATTCAAAAATATAGTCTCTTAAAATTGCATTTAAAAGCCGTTTACAATTTGGCCTGATATGAATTTTTTCTGCAAAATATAGGATAGCTCTTAGTTAGGGTATTGAGCGGGTCTCTGGTTTCAGGCGTTTGTGTCGTAATACGCTGGTTCAACATATACTGGTTTCGTTTCTACTTGTTTGCTGCCATGCGTACGGTACGAACACTTTCCTATGCAATTGGCTTGAACGATATCGTGACATGTTTCGAATTTTCGATCCAGTTTGATATGAGGGATGCAACAACAGTGGGATGTAGGTAGGGCAAAGAATTCGGACTCCTTGCTCCGCTCGGAATAGAAGGAATACTAATTTATTTTACTATGGGATGACATCTGCCATTGTGTCCCAAGTTGAAATGTCAAATCATATAACGTGATTTGACATCCTCAACAAAATATACACAACGATGCCTATGCCGTATTTACAATGACTGTATGAATGTCAGAATACCTTGAGACACATATTTTCATTAATCTTCCCTTATATTTGTATGGTAGTGGGGCACCTTTTCTTCGTAGACGAACACGGTGCAGGTGTCGGTCTCGCAGCAGAGCCGGCGGCACTCGGGCCGCGAGCCCACGTCCAGCTCGGACAGGTAGCGCGCGCCCATCTCGCGCGACTCCTCCGTGCGGATGATCTTGTCGCGCTGCACGTCGAAGCGCGCGCCGCACGCCGCCGGGTCTAACTCGCGCGCTCCACCACACGCTAACACCACCATGCACACGGAAATCGCTAGCACCCACATCTCAACTTAAAAACTACTCGGTTCACGCGATTGTTATTGCTCGGTCTACAGTCGCCAGCTGGCGATCAGGTTATGTGTCGGAGTGCGCGAGGTGGTTGCGCGGGGGCGGTCGATAGCGCCACGCATGCGCTCGCCGCCCCTGCCCGTCGGGCGCACGGGTACCGCAATGTCAGGTAGGTATAGAGGTGGCGCGTGGCGTGTAAAGGCGGCGGCAGTGAGTGTCGCGGGTCGAGCCGCGAGCCGCCAACCGCCCTCGTTCTCCAGCAGCGCCCGGCGCCGCGCGACATGTCACTCTTCTTCAAGTTCCGCAGCAGTGTGAGTACCACTACTACTCTTCACCAAGGCTAATGTGTACCTTCCAGTCTTTCCCTTTGTAGTCGAGTGTTATTTTTGCCCTTGCACGCCCTCAAGAAGTTATTAGTAAACTAGCTGTTACCCGCGACTTCGTCCGCGTAGATTTTATAAAAAAACAGAACTCGAACTTAATTGAAACATATTTTACGGAGCGCTTATCCTTCTTGATCCCTACGTAAAAGATGCATTTGTACTTATCCAAGTTGAATAAAAGCATCTTACTACAAACTTAATTATCTTTTGATTTTATTTAACTGTTAGGTAGTGCGGAATTTTCATTGTCAACCGTTACAGGCGAACTTAAAAAAGAAGGCAATAAAGGGAGTGAAGTGAATGGGTAGCGAGGAGGTATTCATAAAAGTAAAAAAGGTCCCTATTCCTCCCTATCTATCCTTTTGTATCCCCCCCTACATTCCCACTCCCCCTCCCTCACCCTCTCCCACTCTCTCTTCCTCTCCCTCGCCCCTCCCTCTTCCCCCCCTCACCCTTCCTTCCCCCTCCATTTCCCCCCTACCCCTCTCCCCATCACCCTCCCTTTCCCCCCTCGCCCTCCTCCCATTCCCCTCCCTTTCCCCCTTCCCCTCACTCATCCTCCCCTTCCCCCTCTCCCTCCCTCTACCCCCCCCTCCCTCTACCCCCTCCCACGCCCTCTACCCCTCCCTCCCCCTTTCTCTCCCCTCATTTTCCCCTCCCTTACACTCTCTCCCTATCCCTCCCCCTCTCCCTCTCCCTATCCCTGACCCTACCCCTATCCCTGCTTCTACCCCTAACGCCATCTTAACCGCTATCCCTATCCTTATACAAGGTGTAACAGAAAGGGTATATCAACCCTGAAGGATGTGATTCTGCCCATGAAACTGAACAACTTTCCCTTAGGAACATAGGTCGAAATACGAAAAAACAATTTTTACCTCCCATACAAAATGTGCAATCAGCTGATTCAGTTTCTATGGAAGGCCAAAAAAATTTTTTCGTATTTCGTCCTATGTTGCTTAGGGAAAGTTGTTCAGTTTCATGGGCAGATTCACATCCTTCAGGGTTGATATACCCTTTCTGTTACACCTTGTATAAACATACAACTGACACTCATATTGATTTTTAGACATTTCAAACCTATCGAATCCCAACCCCATCCCAGGGGTGGTGGTATTTCACGTCCACCACGTTGGATTTCAAAATCATTATAGTTTTCGTAATCAGCGACCCGATAAACCATACGAACGACACCCATATTGATTTTTAGACATATCAACTCTATCGCACCCCAACCTCATCCCCAAGGGATGATAGCATTTCACGTCCACCATGTTGGATTTCAAAATTGTTGTAGTTTTTGTAATCAGCGGCTCGATAAACCTTACAAACGACACCCATATTGATTTTAAGACATTTCAACCCTATCGCACCTCAACCTTATCCCCAGGGGATAATGGTAGTTTACGTCTACCACGTTGGATTTCAAAATTGTAGTAGTATTCGTAATCAGCGATACTTAGTTGCATAAAAAAGTCCCATCAAAATCGGTTAAGTAGTTTCGGTGTGCTGTAGCAGATACAACCCCGCTAGAGTATTATTGTATGTGTAGATTCCCACGGGAATGAGATATTTTCCCGGGGTAAAAAGTAGCCTATGTCCGTCTCCAAGTTACCATCTATCACCATACCAAATTTCATCAAAATCCGTTCAGCCGTTTAGGCGTGAAAGAGCAACAAACAAACAGACAGACAGACAGACAGACAGAGTTACTTTCGCATTTATAATATTAGTATGGATTATATTTCCTTGATGGATTTAATTCGTTCCACAATTCGTTCACGCACCTTTTCAAACCTCATACTGGAAGGATCTACACATATATACCTAAATTTGCCTAAATACTGGTAGGAAGGTGGGTGTACTTTCTTACTTTTTTACTGGAATAGTTATACCTTCCTATTTCATATTGGTTTGTACAAGTATACCAGACAATGTGAAAGTACATCTGAAAGTTCCTTTGTCTTATAAAGAGTCTAAAAGATACGAGTGCGAACAGGTGCGTTACGACACTCGAACTTAATGTACTTACACCAGACGGAACTTTTACATCGTTTTCAAATAAAAAGGACTTCAGAACAAAACAGACCTACTTACTGTAAGCTGAACCAGCGCTAAGCTACGAGTACTAACGCCCGAAATCAGAGACCCGCTCCAGGTCATAGACCATAGTGTTACAACTAATGTGCGGCCGTCTATACTTACCTACCCAACTACAGGATAAGTTAGGCTCTTACAATTATTTGCTGCGCATGGGTGACAGGCGGAGAGCCAATGAACGATTCGCGCGCCTCCACCCACCTACCGCTCTCACCCCCGCGATTATGTTTTTGACTTCTGCGCATTAACAGTCATAGCCTGAGTTATTTTGTACTACGTATATATACTAACCATACGATGCTATCGTGGCCTCTCTTTCTCTTAAATATTGGTTGTTAAAAATATATAATATATTAAATATTGGTTGGTAAAAATTTAAACAACGGGATCGAGAGAGAATAGCATTTTATTGTTAAATTATTAAACTGGGGACGTATTTTAAAGAGAAATAAATGTATTTTCGCAATCAATCGATTCTCACGATCAATAATAACAAATGTCATAATATACTACTTATTATGTTTGATATTAGAATAAAACACCGAAAATTCACGTGGGCTCAGTAGCAAAACATACAGTGTCTGTCAACCGTCTTTTCCAACCACCTTCAAATATATTATCATTTTATAATATAAACAAGGTGCCTACCCACATATACAACATATACTTAATGTGTTTTTGGGTAAATGATAAATTCAGCAGCCAGTAGGTAGGTAATAAGTGCAGGTGTTAACCGTGAACGAAGGTTGGGTTCTGCAGAACCTACCTATAGAAGAGTGTAAAAAAAGTATGATGAGACTTCTACATCACCCCCAGCAGGGTTTCAATTACTTCTATGACCAGCTGGTGATGCAGACAAAAATGTTTTTTGTTATACCTAATATCCAGTCACTAGCAAGTACCTATTCATTTCAATAAATTACAGTAATGTAATTCAAAGGGAAATCAAATTTCATGATCACCCAAACTTAACAAAAAATACACAAAAGAAAATTGTAGAAGGATCATCGTACTTTTTAGTATCGTAAATTACCACCCTGTGTAATACCTACTTACCGGGAGATAATGTGTTTATGATACGATGATTCAATTCCCTGTAGTAATGAGTCAGTGTTCGCAAATCGTTGACCCTTGTCGTCGTCGCTGAACTTGCGGGTTCTTAACCTTGCACCGCACCACCCCGCACCGCCTTCTACAGAAGCTGTGGAGCGCGACCTGCGCTAACCACAAACAAACCGTGGTGCGTGAGCCCCATCATCACACCTTCCCTAATTCAGAAACTTATTCGGCTTACATTGCTCGTTGAACTAAGGATATTGCAATTAACATATCCAAGCCTTCCAACAATGTATGCCGAATTAGTCTTTGAAATCAGTGGTGTCATAGGTGTTGTGATCGTGGCTTTATTGTTACAAGCGTAGACCCCATAATATGGGGCATTATGGGGTGTTGTAAGATAACTCCTAAAAATATTGTGAGTTTGTAAAGACGACTTTTGGATTTAGGGATCTGTTTGCGAAATATTCATATTCGTTTATTGCATGTCACAGTCATTTAGTTGTTACAATACAGAAATGGTTATAAGTACGTGTGACACCCTGTAAGGGTGTAGCAATAGAAGTGCTAACGAAAATTACAAAAGTTCGGCATTTAAAATTATGTCACAAATTAATTAAACAAGTCAAATAACAATTAAATTATATCAAAATAAATAAATTAAGTCAATTAAATTCAAAAATCAAAATTAAAAAGATATTAAAACAAATAAAATTGACTGTGACAAGATTTAATTAGGCAATTTATTTATCATTTAAAAATTCTTCAATTTTATAATAGCATTTTTCTATTAGGTATTTTTTTTGCAATTTATAAAATATTTGGTAATCGGTTTCACTTTTAATATTGTCCGGGATTTTATTATATATATTGTTATAGCAGAGTAAGTAGTATGGGCCTTTTCTAAATATTTTCATATTTGATTGGGGGGGTACGAGGTCGTGTTTATATTTTGATCTGAGATTGCGTTCTGGTTTTGCGTCTTGTTTTGTTGTAAACAAGTGTATATTTCTACGAACGAATAAGGCTGTTTTCAAGATATAAAGGGAAGGTAGTGTAAGAATTTCTCGTTCTTTAAAAGGTGGCCTACAGCTGTCTCTTTGTCTCATTTTTTTTTTGCATAACAAAAAGGTCGTGGACTGCCGAACAATTTCCCCACAGGTTAGTTTTATTAGAAGCGCAAATTTTTGTTAAAGTCAAGTATGTGCCCCCCGCCTGCCAGTTAAACGGTCGAAAATCATAACAGTAGAAAACTGCTACGATTAAAAAAGTGAATTTAAAAGGAAAACTATCACACAGCTAAGTATGCTTTACAGGTAAGGTAAGGAGTAGGTAATAGTCGAAAAACTAAAAATAATAGAAATATAAATAGTAATCAGGCGCTGAGCTTCACTGGACTTACTTACTTACTTACTACGCTGGCTCATGAGTCTTGGCCTCCAATACGAGATGTCGCCACTTCTCCCGGTGTCTTGCCAGTCGCTCGCTTGGACTTCACTGGACGTTAGGAGGAAAAAAGTTAAAGAAAATATTGGAGACTCCTTAACAATAATAATTCCTCAAGCAACTTTACTATAGCGCGTGGACCGATTTTTTTGAATGATAAAAACTTTCAATATGAGCGGGTAAAAGCCTAGCGCCTGGGCATTGCTGGTCGTTAGGACTACCACTTTGTACAGTCAAGAGCACATCAAGCTTGACACATTGGATTTTGTACCGCTATTATTTCAATAGACGTACGGGCTAGACTCGCACTGCGAGTGCCAAGCTTGCTCCGCTCCTCTCTTTCAATTCGTGAACGTGGCTGACGTGATTAACATTGTTTTGTAAATATCGCAAGTGTGTTGAAGGAAGACACGACACGTGGACCACTTCGCGGGACATTTCATTTCCCAGCACCAACCGTGATGTCACCCATCTACCGCGAAAACATCGCACGTTTGTACAGTCAACAGCAGGTCAAGCTTGACACTTGCAGCACCACTGTAATGATAATACAAATGTCATGCTGTGACAGCTTGACGACCGTCGTGCTGTACGTCGTCGTCGATTTAAACTAAACAAATGAACGGGTCACAATAATGTTATATTTAATTTTATGCGTTCAGTTATGTTTCCTTCTCGCACCATTGGATCACGTCCAATTTACATATACCTATTTATTTTCATTTTTTTTTTATCGTCAGAATTGAGGTAATGGTATTTTGCAAATCACTAGGATAAGGCACCTAATAGTCTCGCCTGGTACGCCAAGTAAAAGACGAACCGGCCGTAAACCGGGCTATAGCGGGATGATGAAGATTTTCAAATTCGGCGGTAGGTAGGTAGGTATCTGTCCAAGAAATTTGACCTACTTTTTTGTGTTAACTCTACCCGAAACCTTTAGGATCAATTGACAAATTAAATGATGCGATGATGACTGATGAATGATGATACTGATGAATGAGTTAGACGCATGAGGTTTTCTGTGGTGGCGGGCAGGTAGCTCAGAAGAGCGCCGCGGCGCTATCAGCAGTGCGCACGCCGCCGGTCAGTGCCCCCCGCCCCCCGCAGCGCGCGGCAGAGGGGGCGGAGGCAGGGGGCTCCGCCACAGGCGCGCGCCGCAGTTCCACAGTCACAATTTGTGCGCTTACTGGTTCACATCGTTCGCCGCTCGCCGACAGCTTTTAAGTGATTAATTTAAGTGAATTAAAAGTCGAGTGAGACTTCTGTGTTCCCTGTCCGTGACACAGTTCGCGAGTGTAGTGCAACAGTTGGGAGGCTGGCCGGAGCCGCAGCCACCGCTCTGCCGGGCCCGGGGGCAGTGACCGCCGAGATCTCGGTACGTCCAGAGGCGGCCGCAGAGCGCAGAGCCGCACCGCACGTTACGCTCATCTTCATGTTTCGGTCATTTGAATAACGAGTAACGGTGCTGAGAGTTAGACGCAGCTTGCGCCGCTGTCTGTGCCTCTTGCCGGCTTGCCAAGCGACTTGAGACCTCCTCCTAGACACAAAAAATATAATAGGTCCTATATGAGTAGCACAGCATCGTGCGTGACACTCGCACGCAACTATCAAATAGTACCTAGGTAAAAATTAAGTTGTCGTCCGGGTGAACTTGACATAGGTTCTCAATACACTTAGAATATCAAATCTTTTCCAAACGTTCGATAAGTAGAAGGACCTATATACCAAGTCCTCGGAGACCTACCAACAAGGATTTAGCGTACCTACCTATCTACTCTCGCAGCTTGGCCACGACGTTGCCGCTACGGTCTAAGTGGTGCGCGGGTTTCTAATAGGTACACTTTAAAAAAAAACTTAGGTCTTTATATAGGTAGGTAGTGGCAAGGCGGTGGCCAAACTGTGAGATATCTCGTTACGAGTACCTACTGTTTTAAGTTTAATTGTATTCAATTTTATCTTATCTAGGCACTTACTTGTTATGTAAATAATAAATACCTAAGACAGGGACAAACCGTCGTCTCTAATTTTTGTATGGATTGCTGGGCATTCTGATAAAATAACACAACCTTCCTTAGTGAGCTTATCTGAACGAGCAAGTCTCTATCAAACCTAACCCGATTAGGTAAGTGGCCACAAAAAGGTTTCTTGTGCATAACATGCCGCTATGTGCCTACCTACGCTATTATTTTGCGCCTATCGTGTGTAAAGTAAACTGTAAAGTACGGAAGCCGGTAATCTGCAGATTACTTTGCTAAGAGGATTAGAACTCCACCACTCACTATTAGGTTAGTAAGGTCAGCAACACGTTATTAATTAAAAATTACCCTGATTCTAGCCATTCAAAACGGAGTCCAAATGACACTACGTCATCCCTTAGCCTTACGTGCTCGACTTTTTAAACCGAGAAGTGGGTTAGACCTCGGCCGCACGTCGGTAGAAACACTTCGACCTTGAGCGGGTCTCTGGTTCCAGACGATTTTAGTGTAGCGCTGGTTCAGCTTATACTCATTTTGTTTCTACTTGCTTAGGTACTTACACTTATATATACTCAACATCACGCCGCTGTTAGTTATCATGATAATCATTTCACTTACGTAGATATTTAAATTTTGATAGTACACCTATATAATGCTCAAGATAAGATTTGTTAAAAATCACGTCTTTTAAAGGTACGAGATAATTTTACATCAAGATGAGACGTCATCTTACCGTCTCGTAAGCCTGTTGCGGCTTCAAGTAAATTCACTTCACCTGTTTCGTTTTTGCCAGTAGTACAAATAGTTACCCAGTGCGTGAAAGCTTTAAAAAGGAATATTGTTCAGATTCATTTTTAGATGAGCATCATGCATTTGATAGTCTGGAAATTCTGTGAGGCTTATGAAAATCACATCTCTCTCTCCTACCCCACTCTTTCTACCTGTACATACCTATTTATCGCTCAGAATGTTTCAAGTCAAGCAATGGAATGTCAGATATGATTTCTACGAACGTTATGCAGTTATACTGGACTTCCGCAAGGTTCTATTGTTGGTCCTCCTCTTTATGTACAAGAAAGGTTATTATAAAATATCAGATTATCTAGAAGAAAAAAATTCATGGGATTAGGCTACGGTTCTAACAGGTATTTCAACATTCAAATTGACTTATGTTTATTGTAGGTATCAATCCTGTACATTCAAACATATTAAAAAGAGTGCGTGGGTTTTTATTGTCGCTTCTTTTTCCCACCATTGCGTCAATTTGTTTGTGAAACGATGTAGTTTAGCTGACGTCATTAAGAGATTTTTATATCAAACAATGATTAAATGAGTTTGAGTTTATGACATCATAAAATTTAATCTTTAAATTAATGATTAAACTTTATAATGTCTACGAAGCAGCAATTCTGTCTTGCAACTCTGATTCTGCAGCACCAACTAAGTACCTACTAGTTGCTAGTTGTAGTACCTAGTTGCTACCGATATTCAGCTAAAAAAGTAATGAAATCTTATCTATCACATGCCGTCCTATTGTTGAGTGAAGATCCTCAAGAATTCTGCGATCCCCATTTTCTTCACGTTCATGTACTTAGATAAGTACAAACGAAGCTTATACTGGATTTGTTTCTACGTGCTTGTTGCCGTACGTAACTACTGAAAAACAACCATTCTAAATAGGATTAACATCATCATTCGATTTATTTTGGGTCCGCAGCGCAACACGTCTATCGCTTGCGTTTTTAGGGTTCCGATACCAAAATGGTAAAAAAAGGAACCCTTATGGTGCCGCTCTGTCTGTCCGTCTGTCTGTCACACCTCTATATCTCAGCAACCACTTATGCTATCAACCTGAAATTTGGAATAGTTTTAGAATATAGTTGCCCAACTTAATTGCACAAGAAAAAATTTTGAAAAAAGTATGATTATTAATATAAAGGGGGCCAAAATAGGGGGGGCCAAATTTCAAATTGTCGCTACTAGGTCGAGTGGGGTATCATATGAAAGGGCTTTACTTGTACATTTTAAAATATATTTTTGTATTTTTTTAAATTTCTTAGTTTTAAAGTTATGATGAAAAATGTCAAGAAAAATACCATTCCCCCCCCCTTATCTCCGAAGTTTGAGTAAGGAAAAATCTGAATTAATTACAGTTGACAGAAGTTTATATAAACTTTGCAGCAAAAATAAAACGATCTTTCTAAGTTGCACAGTTTTTCAGAAATCTGCAAAAAACCTTTACAAACAAATTTAGTTTTGCGGTCCTGAAAATGGACTTTATTGCTTCCAAAAATACTATAGGTATATCGGAACCCTCGGCGCGCGAGTCCGACTCGCACTTGACCGGTTTTTTTTAATTCTTTCCATCACCATCAACGCAAAAGATAGGTGGGTATAAAATCTCCTACGTCAGCATTTTACAAGATTTTATTTTACTCGTCGATATTAGCAGCAGAGCGTACGTAAACTATGTATCTGACACACCTAGGAAAATATTATTATTAGTATTAAGATGCTTGATAGTTACCCTGCTTTTCATTTCTCTGCGTTGAACGATGAGATAGAGAAAGTTATGGCCCAATGCTTTTTAAGTAACAAAAGCAGCCGTGAAGCGTAAAGTTCACGATCGGATGGCGGCTACCTCCTAATTTGCATAACCAACATCTTGGCAGGCTAGCGAGTATAACTAGTTGTGGATAGCAAGAATGCCTCTCTTCGGCTTTGCTGGTGTCGTCCCGTCGTCAGCATCGTCGTCACGGTAGAGCGCATCTCTTTACGTTACGTCACACCAACCTGCCCGCTTCATACATGGCCGCACATCTACGCTTATTATCTTGAAATCGCAACATTGCAACGCAATAATCGGTCCCTGTGGCTGTTACATTTGTCAAAGAGCAAAGGAGGCAAGTAAGAAACTTAAATAGTTGCTACTACCATAGAGGTAGTGTTAGTTATGATGTTGGTAACTTGTTACGTGGGCTTATATTTTATATTATAAGTTACCTAATTCAGAAGAGTATAGTAAAAGTCTATCTATTTAAAAACGCGTTAGTATAATAAAATAATGTATCTTATGTAACCCCGATATATGCAAAAGCCAAAACTTTGCCAGCGTTGGCGATAGGATAAGTACTGTTATAGTGTTTAGAGTACGTAGGCGGCAATTCATACTATTATTACTAGGTACTACCGTGGCACCGCAGGATAGCTGTTATGTCTTTATGTGGGCCAGTTTAGAGAGAGGACTTACCCTAAATAATTTAGTAGGTGGTTGGTCTAATACGCAGTTTGTCTATTTAAACTCCATGTACCTATTCACTACCTACGCGTTGTTTTTTTTCGTCATACCGTTTTGTTAGATACCGTTACTTTGCGTCACGTCACGTACCGAACCGAATAGAAATAACTATTTTTGTATCATTATCATTACATTTATTAAAAAAGTAAATTCTCTCGGAACTTTTCCACGCTAGGTCAATCACTCCTAACGTTATTTTTAAAGTTTTATCGTGACCTTCTCGATTATTAAATAAGTAGATAAGATTTGTAGTCTTGCACGACATTATTTGTCACAGTTGAAAATGTTTACGATTGAGGAGTCGATAAAACCAGTAATTAGCCATTAGAGTGCTTAATCATGTCAGAAGACGAAGAGGAGGAGATAGCAAGTGGATTCGGCGCTCATCCCTTATATTACAACTATCGGACTGTAGTACGTGTTAACAATTTATTTCCTAATAGAAGGTACCTGACTTACTTACTCGTACTTTAAGGGTTTTTAGGGAAAGCCCTTTCATGCATTTCGGCTGAAACCTACGATGAAACGATGTTAGCCGTATAGTTGCCAACTAGATAGAGTACAAAAAGCTTAAGCACTGTATTTGTAAGTAAAAAATATTATATTTGACATTTGAAAGAGTAAGTACTGAAGTACTCTTTTTTATACCTACTGGTATACGCAATTTTTGCGGACTTCTTACCTATTTTGGGACAACTATCCCACGTAGGGAATAGTTGCATAATCCGCATAAATTATGTTTGGGATAGACCCCTTTCTACCATCGAGGATCCGAACGCACCGCAGGATAAGCATACCGCTCACATTTGGTGATATTCCACATATTCGCACAAATCGCCTTGCAACTTTTTTTTAGGGTTTGCAAAGAAATTTATTAAACGACCTTTACAAAGAAATTTAGTTTTGCGGTCGTAAAAGTGGACTTTATTGTTTGTAAAAATGCTAAAGCTACTTATATCGAAACCCTCGGCGCGTGAATCTGACTCGCACTTAACCGTTTTTTTACAATGCGTACAGAAAGTGGAATTCCCTGCCTGATTCTGTGTTCCCGAGTTTACCCGAACCTATACAAGTCGCGAGTGAATTGATTTCTTCTGGGCAAAGTTCGTTCCATTGTCGACTTCATCTTTTTCCTCAGGGTTAGATCGAGGTTAAAAATAAAGATGCCCCGCCGAAAAACAGGATATATCAAAAACTTTGATCGCATTTTGCCTTCTCATGAAATCGCAGTGAAATCCGACACCTTGCATGCGATTTATCTGTAAAACCAAAGTACCTACTTACCTTCGGTGCACCTTTTCTGTCCTGGTTTCACCATACCATAGAGTAATATAATACTGCCATACCTAGGTATTGTTACTTAATTTTTCCTTGCACCCAAAGGTTGCCTGGAAGAAATTGCTTTTTAGCAATAAGGCCGCCTTATTGTGCTCTGTAATTTATGTTGACCTATGTTTTTGTATTTCTTGTTATCTGTGTGCAATAAAGAGTAGAACAAATACCTACCTTTATGGTAGGTAGACTAAGTTGACATCATAATGATGGTGACTTGCTTTTATTTTTAACATGGGGTGGCAGGTGTCAATAGTGTCATAAATATTAAAGTTTTATTAACTTCATGTGTAGGGCACCTAGAACCTTAGATTACGAATAACGCCTAGAACCTACATACTACAGGAACCTACATTTTCAGTAAAGGAGAGTATGATGATGTGTGTTTCTGTGTTGCAGAGCCGCAGCGCGGGCGCAGGCGGGGGAGGGGTGGGGGGCGGTGCTGGGGGTGGGGGTGGGAGTGGGGGGGCGGCGTGCGGCATGGAGGTCGGCGTGGGGCCCGCGGGGTCTGCAGCCCCTCCTGTCCCCGCCTACAGCCGGCCCGCGCACCCCGCGCTCTCGCCCACTGAGCGCTCGCCGGCCAAGTCGGGGCTCCACGTCAATTTCAGTGACAAGGGAGAGGTACGAGTACGTGCCAACTCTTATTTTACCGACAGTATGTACCTATATAGAATGACAGCAGGACAGAGATATGCGTGAGAGCAGGACGGAGCGACACGTATCTCTGTCGCAATATCTTATTCATCGCTCCGCTGTCACAGTACCTATCTACTGTCATGCTAATCAATTATTGCAACTATAACTACAATATTCATAGAATCACTCACCTACTTAGATAAAACAGTCTGTATAGTACCGACTCCTCCAAGTAGGTACAGTCAACGACAGGTCAAGCTTGATACTCGCAGCACGACTCTAGCACCTACGTCTATTGAAATAAGTTCAGTACAAAGTCCAATGTGTCAAGCTTGATGTGCTCTTGACTGTAGGTACCTAGGTACTTCATAACATTTTTTTTTATAATTTCAATAGTGTGTCTATTTGAATTGTGCCACTGTTTCATTGCAGATGATATCTATTATTATCTCCTAACTAGTTGTTAAAGGAGTGATCACACCTAGCTGAATTCTAAGACTAATTCGGCATACATTGCTGGAGGCTTGGTTATGTTAATTGAAATATCCTTACTTCAACGAGCAATGTATTCCGAATTAGTCTTTGAATTCAGCTAGGTGTGATCACTCCTTAAAAACGACATTGTAATATTTAATTATTTGTGTAACATTTCAGGTGAAGGAGCGGCGCGAGAAATTTCTAACAGCGAAATATGGCAGCCACCAGATGGCGCTGATCCGAAAACGACTCGCCGTCGAGATGTGGCTCTACGACGAGCTGCAGAAACTATACACCACCGCCACCACCACCACCCCCACCACCACACCTCATACTGTGAGTGGGTTTTGTTCTCGCTTCATTTTAAAAAGCTTTTATCGATTTCGTAAAACTACAATAATTTCAGCATGTCTGCGACATGAACCCATAGATTATAGAAAGGTCCTTACGTGCACATGATTTTTGTAGATATTTTATTCGGACCATGGCGCTGGATGGTGCCACCTACCTATGACCAATCTTTTCTCGTAGACGTCGTAAAAGGCGAGTAAGGGATCTTAAAACGGAGTACCGTCGTTCTTCTGCATAGAAGCAGCACTCAGAGAGAGAGAGAAGTGTGAGAAGTGAAATACTCGTATCACATCAACGTAGTCTTCTTGAAGTTTTAGTTACTACTTGCAAGGCTGTAATTGCTTTGGAACCTGTTTATAATATCAGTATGTCATGCATCCTCTTACTTAATATTACCATGCATCCTCTTTATTAATATTTATTATTTTTTTCCTTTCTCATATAAGTTACCTACTGTTTAACCAATCAAAATCTATATATTTATCATTTTCTTACTTTGATAAAAATATTATTGCTTAATATTACCGCTTTTACATAAGTATCTCCACCTTTCAAACCTAGTTTTAAGCCCAGCACACAGAGGCGGTATGATTGCGATAGCGGTCCGGGGGCGGATCTGCGGGAAGAAAATACCGCGCCGCTACCGGTTTTCAAAGTGACAGGGTTGCATAAGAACTCATACTTTACAAAAAATACCGCCCCCCGAACGCTTCCGCTACCGCCTCAGTGTGACTCGGGCTTTAGCTCCTCAGTGGATCGGTACTGAGGCTTGTCGCCTAGCTAGGAGCCTGGTAAGTAGCAAGGTTAACAACTTTTAATGGACACAAACGAGTGTAGGCTTCAGGCTGGCTTCATTCCAAACTGAGCCACAGCAACACATATCATACGTTGCACAGCTGAGTAGGTACGCGCCATAAATTTCGCCCGCACTACCGGCACTTACTTAGTAGGTAGATACCTACCTAATGAATGATGATGGATTATGTGTTGCTTGCAGGCGACGGCAGGGGCGAGTCAGGAAGTAGAGGTGGACATCGACGAGCTGCTCGACATGGACGGCGACGAGCTGCGCCGGCGACACCTCACGGTAAAACACACAGTCACACACACACACTCACACACACTCGCTTTGACAACTGCCCGACATGAACGGCGATAAGCTGCGCCAGCGCCACCTCACGGTAACACACACACTTAGACACGCACACACACACACACACAAACACACATCGACTGCTGCTCGACATGGGCGGATATGAGCTGCACCAGCACCTCGCGGTAACACACACACGCGCACGCGCACACACACTCACATCGACTGCGACGTCGATGCGAGCGCAACGGGAGCACATCACTTGCTGCGCTCGCATCGATGCGTCCGCATCGCCTAGGGGGAGTTATTTTTATTTTATTTAAGTTTACCAGCGCTTTGGGTAACTGTAATGCTGAGTGAATTTTGTTTGTATAAATAAATAAATCCCGTTAATGCGAGAGTGCGATGCGGCTAATGCGCGAGGTTGCATAGAACTTCATAAGAAAAATTCAGTACCTGTATAAATAATGCTTTTAATTTCCATTTTTGGGGTTCCGATACCAAAATGGTAAAAAAGGAACCCTTACGGTGCGACTTTGTCTGTCTGTCACACCTCTATATCTCAGCAACCACGACGAAATTTGGAATAAGTAGTTTCAGAATATGGTTGCCCGACTTAATTGCACATGAAAGAATAAAAAAATATATGATTATTACTATAAAGGGGGCCCAAATAGGGGGGGCAACATTTAAATTATCGTTACTAAGTTAATGGGGTATCGAATGAAAGGGCTTTACTTGTACATTCTAGAATATATTTTTGTATTTTTTTACGACTCTTAGTTTTCAAGTTGTGATGAAAAATGTCAAACAATACCATTCCCCCCCCTCCCCCCCTTATCTCCGAAGTTAAGTTAAGTCGATAGGAGTTTATGTAAATATTACAGCAAAAATAAAACGATCTTTCTAAGTTGCACAGTTTTTCAGAAATCTGCAAAAAACCTTTACAAACAAATTTAGTTTTGCGGTCCTAAAATGGACTTTATATCGGAACCCTCGGCGCGCGAGTCCGACTCGCACTTGACCGGTTTTTAGTAGTTCATTCTACTATTAGTACAGTCTACGACAGGTCAAGGTTGACACTAGCAGTGCGACTCTAGCCCATACGTCTATTGAAATAAGAACCTATCCAATGTGTCAAGCTTGATGTGCTCTTGACTGTACGCCTTAGTGGTCAATTGTACCTATTTATTTCTTTATAAGCAAAGGCGAAGTATTCACACCCATTTTCTCTGTTGTTACAGACTCTCCTAGCTGATGCCAAAAAACCCCAAAAGGATGTACACGTAAGTAGATTTGTATATTAATGGGCGCCCGCACACAGTCAATTCTGATCACGATCTGACTTTAATCAGCATTATTATTAAGTACTTTCTCTGCTTGAGCTTGATCGGGTAGAGATGCAGCTATAGGAAAGAATGAGAAAACTATACCGTCACAGTCTTGATCGCGATTAAAGATAGCGGCCAAGATGGCGCTCAGCTTTCTCTTGCTTTCTTATAGCTGCATCTCTACCGGCTCGCGATGAAGATTGAATGTGTGCGTGCATCCAATATAGTGCATTCTGAATACGAGGTACCTAAATTACGAATGATTGGTCACCGGTCGATACTTGTCGATCAATAGAGCAGAGAAAAATAAGATGCCGTCTAGATAGTTGTATCTAGCCAAAGAAAAACATATCGATTGTTAGAAAGTCTTGAAAGCTAGCTTCTCACTATCGTTTTGCACCATCCATCTTGTACAACGCCCAGCAAAGAGGGATGCAGCTGTAGGAAAGAAAGGAATAATAAGTAGAGCATGGTTGTACCTTTCTCTTTCTTTCATACTGCTGCATAGCATGATAGAATGAGAAAGCTATACCCATGCCCTACTATTATATTTCGTCGCTTCATTCTTCAGATATAATTTGTTTACAAGTAGTAGTCCTTAATTCGCCAGGCAGACGATGCACGCATTTAAGAGTAATTCATTTGATTCTCTTATTTAAAACGATTTCCGTCCGTGGTCACTTCACCACTGTAGCTGACATTCGCTTCATTCCTTTTTCGTGCGGGGCAGTGAACGCACGCGTCCCATGCCGAAGCGCAATGTTCAATAAGAAGTAGATAGATTATACCTGAAGTTGTAATATTGAAGTTAAATTACAAATATTTAAAATTATTTTCGATAAAATAAGTTTTTGCTCCGTGTGTTAGTGTAATTGTACTGGATTCAAAACTTTTCAGTAAGTGTTGTTTTGATTATTAATTCTTTCTAAGAGAGAAAAATTTTCAAGATTACCCACATGTTCTATTCTTAAATTTGCTAAACAAATTGAAGTGTTTATTACGGCCTACGAGTATCTTGCGGCCCGATACCTCCAGTTACTTGTTTTGTATACAAAAACGTAACATGACAACGTAACAACCATGATTATGACCTATCGGTCGCACCCAGAACTTTTACGAAAATGATGGAAAATTTAATAAGATAGACGTAAACCATATAATGACATTTTGTTTATGATAATTCCGACAAATGTTAGAACATTGTCTAATCGAGAGATTTTGAAACCTTTTCAATATATATTTTTTTTTTGTAGTTAATTACTACAAAATTTCATTACCACCTACACAGGCTTAAAAATTTTAGCCTTCGTTTACGTCATACAATTTTATCTTTTCTTACCTTCCGACAAACAAAGTAAAAATAAAGGAAAGTAACAAAATTAAACGTTACCGACGTATTAAGTATACGTGTGTATGATGTGTGTTAGATGTTTTTTCGTCTAATGGCGAAAGTTACGAGGGTAAGTAAAAAATGAAATATATTTTCTTTTTTTTTGTGTTTTAAACATTTATTACCAAGTGAATCATAGAACAACTTACGTCGGAATGGACTGCGAGTCAATTGCGACGGCAGTAACTTCGAGTTACCGCCTAATATTATTTACGATGTGTTACGTGAATGGATATGATGGAATGCGATTGTCTATCTATTATTATGTCGGGATTGACTGCGAGTCAATTGCGACGGCGTTAACTGCGAGTTAAGGCCAAATAATATTGACAATACGCGATATCTACATAGATATGAACTGTGGGTTACCAAGTATCTATTGCTTGTCGCGATTGACTGCGAGTCAATTGCGACGGTGTTAACTGCGAGTTAACGCCACATAGTATTGAAAATACGTGATGCATAATGTTGCCTATCTATTATTATGTCGGGATTGACTGCGAGTCAATTGCGACGGCCTTAACTGCGAGTTAAGGCCAAATAATATAGACAAAAATCGACATCTGAATATATTTTTACTGCGATTCAACTATCTATTGTCTGTCGGGATTGGCTGCGAGCCAATAACGACGGTGTTAACTGCGAGTTAACGCCAAACTATCTGTTAGTTGTTGGGATTGACTGCGAGTCAATAACGACGGCTTAACTGCGAGTTATGTCAAACTATATCAACATAAATCATGCATAAAAATACAAGTTATCTATTTTCACGTCGGACTCGACTGTGAGTCAATCGTAACGGCGTTAACTACAAGTAAACGCCAAATAATTATTACAATATGCGATATTAAAATTGCTATTGACTGAGAGTCAACTTTTTATTGTTAAGGTCGGCATTGACCGAGAGTCAATTGCGACGGCGGTAACTGTGACTTAACGTCAAAATTTATCGTCAATGAAAACAATAATATCAAGTTCATCTATGTGTGTCGTCTGCGATACATTGTCTTTAGTTTTCACAACAAGCCTTTTTGTTTGTTAACCATAACCAGAATATTTTTATTGTAAAATACCCACCTACTAAAATTTTATTTTTGGGTGCCAGTAATAGTAAAGAGAACAAAACCGTCCACGAGGCAAAAGATCATGCCAGCCCTGGACCAACCGACACCTAAGGTCTGGACACCTGAGGAGTCTTCGAGACACCTTAGGCGTCTACGTTTGATACGCCAAACTTGTTCTCTATCATATTCACGACACACTGTCGAACTTTTGTACGCCTAAGTATATTGAAAAAAGGCATGCCTATAGACAAGCACATACTTCTCAAATATCACCTAATACCGGTTTATTGTAAATTATTACAAACACCGATACTAAATTGCTAATTGAATTCCAGGCTTAGATAAAAATATCTCCGCTTGCATGTACAAGTATCTGTAAAAGATAAAACTTGTTTTTATAAAAAAGTTAAAGCAAATAAAACTATTGAGAGATAAAGATGCATCTTTTCAAACGTCGGGAGCTCGTTTAACCCAGAAGAAGAAGCCTTGGTCGGGTCCTCATTACCCGTCAAATGGGGGGGGGGAGCGAGGTTACAGGCAGGCTCTGGCCTTATCCCCAAGCTCAAGCAGCATCGACTAAAAGTTACAATCCATCCAAAACTCATGCTCCAGCACAGAACCGTAACACAAGTACATGCTGGTATAATACAATGTTTTTTTTTCAACACTTCCTGTGTCCGGATAATTCTACGAAGTAGAAAATCGCAATATTTCATAACCACAATGTTGCTATAATACATGCATAAGCATGAACCCTAAACACCATAGTATCCTAGTGTTACCTGGGAAAAACGAGGAAATAATATTCCGTGTAGTGCTAATGTAACGTGAAATCCACGTTTAAAATTTACCCTCAAGAAAAGCCAATATACAAAGTTTATATTGATTTTAACTGGAGAATAAGTTCCTATTTCCAGCGTTACAACCGTTACGAGTTACATTCCATTGGAATTTATATTGGATACCTAATTTTAAAGCACCAAAACGCAATAGCTGTGAACGATTTATTCTAAATCCAAGAAATAAATGTACCTATTGCAACGTGTCATTCAACCGCCTCAAAAATTATGTTTTGAAAAACGGCTTCCTTGCTACGAAAAGCCCATCTCTTAATTTATGTTTTTAAGATGACCGAAAATTTCTACATTTAAATTTTCAACATAATATATGCAAGAAGTCACGCTATATAATTCTTTACGATTTTACAACCGTGCCTTATGAATATTATGATATTTTAGAAGATCTTATCTGATGGTATGGTAATGTTTCTACAAATTCCTGGCCATCACAAGATACTTGTCTTACAGAAAGAAATTAAATACAGACAACTCCCTAACTAGTACCTAGTGTGGAGCAGTAAATAAAACCAAAGGCTACGAAGAAGGCCGAAGAAGTAAAATATTTGTTTTAAGGTTACAAAAAAAAAAAAAAAAACAAAAGAGTATGTAGGTACCATACCATATTGTACAAATAACTTGTCAAAATTGGCAATGGTACGATTGGCACAATATTTATTTATTTAAATTTTACGAAACACAAATTGCCGCAGGTGCCAGCTGAGTCAATGAAAGTCACTCCCGGGCTCTGTGTGCAAACTTTTAAGACACAGCTTTAAAGTTCGCTGTACTCTTAGTTTTGCTCTTAGCGACAATCCTTAGCGATTTATCTAGATCCAGACGCTGTAGCTATGGATACTTTATCCTTTGACCTGGACATTTTATGCGGTTCCGGTTCCTTTTATATTTGGGAAAAATTACTGATGACGAAGGCACCAGTATTTTGTGTTTTCACAAGGCCTTCTCTGCCTTTTAGCCCATCTTAATTATTTATATCATACAAAATAAGTGTCCTTCAACACTTGAAACTTTTATAATCCATATCAGAGTATACTGTTCATTTTTAACTAATCTTACAGGTCCTGCGGGTAGCATTCACGCACCACTTGATCCTCTCGCTTGCACTGATGTTCTCTTGAGCTTCGCTGTCTGAGGCTCCTATTTAACAATATATGTCAAAATACGCTTTGGGTAACAGCTTGTCCCCAGAAAAAACGCAAACGTGTTTGATAGTCCTACAACCAACAACTACTGTTATTTTTGACAAAACAACGTGACGAGATGTTTGGTTCGTATGAACAGCTGTACAACGGCTCTCTTGACAATCATCGTTTGCCGTAATCTTTGCTACTTACTTATTAGGTGATAGAATTGGAACCAATAATTGGTTTAAAACCTTCTTCTACTTACAATCACAAGCCTAATCGGCCTAGTACGCGTAATAGTTACTTGGGACACACAACTAATAAGTAAATAAGTGTGTATCTAAATAGTCCCTTAATTTAGAGTTAATGATATAAAATAAAATGAACAGATCAGCGATTTCACTATATGCTCATGGGGCACAAAAATTTTCAATAATAAAAAGTGAATACTTATATTATTTTGCAAATAATGGAGTTGAGATAGCCATAACGTATTTAATCAAACTTCCACTGCGGGCTAAGATTAGCCGATATTGTTCTAATATTATTTAACTGAATATATTATGCACTCGTGTTCTGTCCATATTTTTGTTCAAAAAATAAAATCAAGAACTGCCAATGTAGGAAAATTGTAAATATCAATTAACATCCACGTTAATCAGCTTAAGCAGCTGTGATTTATAAGCTGGTTGATTTACCAGAAACACTATCTGAGAGAAGACTTGTCGACACATGCATCTTTCCCGCTTTGCAAAATTGCAACTCTCTCAGCCTCGACTCGTGAAAACAGCTGGCTGGACCAGCACGTCTAGCAATTTTATTAGTTTGATATATTAGACCAGTACGTAGATGATTTTATAATATTACAACTGATATTATAAAATCATCTACGTACTGAATGAGTAACTTATTATATAAGTTGATTTTTGTTGCATACTTGCTTTTGGTATAAATCAAAGGTTATTTATTATCTGCTTGGATCAGCAAATTACAGATTTTTTCAACGAATTACTATTTGTAATTCGTTGGCTTAGATAGTTAAACTAGAACATCTTGTATAGTAGTTATACAGTTGTTTCACAGTAACCAAACAAAACTTTGTTCTCTAAACATCTACTTGTAAACAAATTATATCTGAAGAATGAAGCGACGAAATATAATAGATGATCAAACGAACTCCAGGAGTGAAGTTCGATCGTTATTATATGAGTCGCTTCATTCGAAGATATAATAATATAACAACCCTCCCTCCCAAAAAACCAAACACTGTGTCACAAGTTGTGGTTTCCACCCAAATGCAAAGTTTTGTTTAAAGGTTCATAGGTACAGACTCTAAAAAATGAAGCGAATGTCAGCTACAGTGGTGAAGTGACCACGGACGGAAATCGTTTTAAATAAGAGAATCAAATGAATTACTCTTAAATGCGTGCATCGTCTGCCTGGCGAATTAAGGACTACTACTTGTAAACAAATTATATCTTCGAATGAAGCGACTCATATAATAACGATCGAACTTCACTCCTGGAGTTCGTTTGATCATCTATTATTTCTTGCTCTGCATCCTACCTTGCTGGGCGTGCAAGATGGATTGTGCGTTGCTTGCTTATACCCCAACGCACCTATATCCTACCTAGCCCTAGCTTCCGTCCTTATTCATATTTTGAGTACCTTTGTATTGAACATGACATCATGTTCCTTTTCAGAAATTTATCAACGAATTGTTAGAAAAGGCGAAGACTTTGTAATCAGAGGAGCGAGGATACATCGCGGTGACAAGCAGCAAGGTTCGAGCCCCGTACCACGAGCCGAGCCGAGCGATCGTTGCCATGCGCAAGCGCCGCTGAGCTGACCGGCAGTTTGCTGCCACCCGCCATGCCAACAACAACCGCGCTTATTTCTGCGCGCGTTACGTGTTGGTTGCTGACCGTGCCTACTTAGGAATTATTACGGCGCCCATCAAAGCGAATGGCTATAGAAAATACTTGTGTAGACAGTTATTATTTCGACGTAGCATATTGTGTGTAATTGTGTCGCAGTTCAAGGCGTCGCCAAGAGCATCATGTCTTTACTAGCAAATTTTGTTTTTGTCTATAAGTAGGTAGTTACTAAATGTCTCATTTCCCCCAGTGCATCAGTTGGCGAACCGTTTGCCTGACCGTCGACACTGCACTCATCCACTTGTTAGGCCGTCACAGGTTGACCAACCCACCTTCAGTGTACAAGCTGTGGCTACACTCTGGTGTAAGGATTTACTATTGCCCGTGGACTTACGAGTAAGTCATTATAGATGTCATAAACCGCAATAAAAATATCAGGAACTTATAGCCGTAGATACTCCTATCTTAGCCAAGAAAGTTAAAAATGTAGGTACCTGGTACCTACTAATCGGTAGCGGTAACATCGAGTATATAGTGTGTTTGGAGATCGACTAAAAAAACTTAAGCGGTAAATTCAGATCATGAAACTGAACAACTTTTCCCTTTGTTTCCAGCTCCTACAGGATTTTTTTATATCATTTACGCTCTTCGTGCTAGATTCGCACCTACCTGTCCTTATCTGTAAGTGAAAACAATTAACTTACTAAAGACTCCGTTATAATCTGTGTGCTGAAGACAATTTCAACAAAACCCTGTCAATTAATGTAGGTAACATGCAAGTTTTACCCAAAATATTATGTACCTAGGTACATCCTACATCCCGACTTTCTACAAATCCAAAAATTTCTCTGGCGAAATCTACAGAATACCATTCAACGGAATATACGGGACGCAAAATGAAACGAACTGTCGCAGGGTGAGCGCGGCAAGTGGACGAGACGTGCCAATTGTTCATTGGCTCCCTGCCTGTCACAAATGCGCAGAAAATTGCTTACATTTATTTTGCGCCCCGTATTCTTATACCTAGGTATGGTAAGGTTGGTACGTACATATTTTTATGTAATGATTGGTAGTTGTGACGCACGATATAAATTCACATTTACATTGTATTCTCTCAGTCAGTGTAAGTTTAAATATATCCTCAAATTGAGGCGCAAACCATACGTATCAGTGTTGCTCGGTCATTATTATTGCTAATATTGTGATTTGGTAATTTAATTAGATGGATAACGTACGATATTATAATTATAATAACTAGCCACGTAGGTATACCTAGACGTGACCGAGTCGTGTCGCATCGCGCCCGGGCGCTTGTCGGAGGCACTTTTGTAATAAATCGTTTTAATAGCATAACGATTTTTATTCTATCCTCTCATATTTCTATGAGCCTCTAAGCGAAATCATTGACGTAAGAAACACGCGCGCAACGCCTGCACCTGTCGCCTGAACGCAATATCGTTTTTCAGAAACAGGGATGCACAGCTTGCAAGTATAGCTGTATCTCATCCCTTCTTGTTCGTCGTGCATGATAGATGGTGCGTAGCTAGCTTTATGCTTAAGAAAAAGCTAGATGATTGCGATCTAGATTGACTGTGTGCAGGCACCCAGAGAGCAATCCGATCGAGATGCAGCTATAGGAAAGAAAAAGCTAATGGGTCCCCCCGCACATGGTCAATGGGTCCCCCGCACGTGGTCAATCAAGAAAAGAACTTATCTCTATGAAAATATTGTGAAATTTGCATCTACGAGTATTTTGGTTCCCGTAGGTAGCGAGAGTAAAAAGTGAAATTCTTTGAGTGGACAGTTATTAAGGGGTTTTACGTCGTTCCGTCTAATAAGTACTAGATTTATTTTATTTAAGACTAAACCGTATCATCCAAGCCTGGCCTACTGGAGAAGGCGTTAGTAACCTGGACAAAGACGGACCAAGGCCTAGTATAACCCGACACCATACAGAGGTTAGTATGGCTCTCAAACAGCTTAAGAACAACAAGCCATCCAGTAACGATGAAATTATGGTTGAGAACTGTACCTATGGGAAAACCCCTTATAAACCTTTTTAAATATTTTTTAATAATTTGGATTGCTTTGTGTCAACAACATGCTTATACTGTGAAAAGTTAAAGACTGTAGCTCCAACCGTTTGGGTGTAAAACCTGTAGGTATACCAGACGACGGACGGACCGACACCTTTGGGTACGGAGCCCTGATAAGAAAAGCTACCTATTGAAGTATAGATGTCATTTTCACTCGTCCCGAGATATTTACCGAACTTACGATGTATTTATTGTCTTTTAATTTGATATAACTAACAAAAAAATTCGCGCTCGCTGCGCTCGCGTTTTCATCTGATTCCGTTCCGATTTCCGAACCGCCCCCCTACTTAGACTTTTTATATCTACGTGCTTGGTACTACGGGACCCTTAGTGCGAAAGTCCGACTCGCACTTGGCCCGCTTTTGGCCATCTAGAGACGCCATATTTCTAAATACGCCACTGCATCTCTGGAGGAACCGATTACCAATCGGGTGGTAGAGTGGCCATCACGAACCGGAAGACGTAGCTTGGGCAGGCTGGGTGTCTACTCTCAAAGTCCGAAATATCGAAACGATACTACTCGAAACATGCAAATGCAAAACTTTGTCCCTTTAAAATAGAGTAGAATATTGGTTGGATGAATTTTCAAACTGCATCCAATCAATATTCTACTCTATTGTTAAGGGACGAAGTTTTGCATTTGCATGTTTCGAGTTGTATCGTTTCGATATATCGGACTTTGAGAGTAGACACCCTGACCGCACAAGGTGGATAGATGTGGTGGAAGTGAATCGCAGGACTTGGTCTTCTTGGAGATATTTAGGGGGAGACTATGTCCAGCAAAGAGGAAAGTAAGCTCTTAGTGGCAGAGAGGAAGATTTTCCGGAAGATCTTGGGACCAACTAGGCGTGATGATGGCATTTGGAGGTCACGAAAAAACCAGGAGATAGAAGACCTAGTGGCTGAACCCAATATAATTGGAGAGACCAAGTCAGCCCGACTTCGCTGGCTGGGCCACGTAGAGAGGATGGAGGAAGATCGTGCAGTCAAAAGAGCGTACCTGGGACGACCGACGGGAAAGCGGCCGGTCGGACGTCCCAGGTACCGCTGGAGTGACGAAGTGCAGAAGGACCTGAGCGCTCTCCAAAGACCTGATTGGCGTGAGGAGGTGCAGAAAAGGGCCGACTGGCGGCTTTTGGTGTCGGAGGCCAAGATCCTCTTTGGGTCTCTGAGCCAGCGAAAGTAGTAGTAGTATGTCCAGCAGTGGACGTCATTCAGCTTGAAATTTAACATTGTTTATAGAAGAATAACGTTTTCTGAAAAATCCCTATTTCAAAATTTTTTATTGTCTCTTAAAACCCCCCCCCCCGAAATCAAATCCTGGGTACGCCTATGGGTCCCCGCACATCATTCGCGATCAATCAGTTTCGCGATCATTATTATTACTGTGATCAGCGCCATCAGTCAACCTCGAGACGGTCAGTCTGTGATCCGCGATCCGTGGAGCTATAAGAAAGAAAGAGAAAGCTAGCCATCTGTATACCCACTCGTGAAAGATTTCTGCCAATTTGGCTTTTAATTTTCACTTCGATAAAATATTTTTCTTCGTTTGGTAGAAGTTCATATTTTATGGGAAATTATAGGTAGGTACGCCATCCAATTTCAACTTTTGAAACGTGAAAAAGCGTAAGCGATTTCGGCAAAAACGTAATTGATGCTAAATTTCGAATTTTATTGCTGCACAAATCAAGTTTATAACTGATTTGATTGGGTGGCTAAATCTATCTAAAAATCGTCTATAGTGGCAACACTGGCTCTGATCGCATAAGCAGCGGAGACGGTCAAACAATTTCGTGATCAAAGTCAAGACCGAGTACCCGATCAGCCTTCTCTTTCATTCTTATAGCTGCATCTCTACCGGATCGCAGGATCGCGGATGTTACGTGTGCGGCCAGCAGGTGCAACCACAACAACAGGCGACGAGAGCGCCACCTACCCACCGCCCGGAAGTCGCCAGACCACCGATAGTCGAAGAACAGACACTCCCCCCACTGTCAGCTGAGGAGGCCAACCCTGCAACAGTGCGAGGACAGCCACTTCCACGGCAGGGGGGCAAAAAGAAGCGAAGGGGCAAAAGAAAGAAGGCCAGAATGGGGAATGTGATCCCTCAAGATTCCCAGCCACCTCAACAAACACAACCACCTCAGCAAATCCAAGCCACAGATGATTTGGATTTCGCTGAGGATGTGTTTGAGGAACACCCGGCTGCATATGACCCTTACGCACCATACGCGCACCTAGCTCCCGGTTACGGCATGAGCGCCGAAGAGCTACATCAAGCACATGCATCCCAACCGAGTGCAAGTAGACCGGCACACCAGCCATCCCAACCGTACACCCAAAACGGGCACTACGACCAACCAGCTTCCTATTACAGGCAACCCCTCTATGCTGATCCGAATAGGATCCCCCATATACCCACGCAACCTCAGGCAGTTGTCCAAGTGATGGCTAAGTTCGCGAACATCCTTCTTGAGTTGTGCGCGGTAATGACGAGCGGCGGCGACGTACGAATAGTCATTGCTGACACACTCTCCTGGTTTGCCAATCACCTCCAATGTCTGCACTAAGAGTGTTATATTGGAACCCAGGAGGAATCAGGTCGCGTGTCACTGAACTACGTCTCTTAGCACAGGAACAACGCATTGACGTTATCCTCCTTGGTGAAACCAAGCTCTCTCCTGATGTGGAATTTAGGGTGCCTAACTACTTCTGCTATAGACGAGACGTGGTGGTGTCGGGAATAGCCCAGAGAGGCACTGCAATCCTAGTTAAAAGGAACCTCGTCCACGAGGAGCTAGACCACCCCGAATTCCGCTCATTAAGGAGCAACGGGATCCTAATAAGAGCCAATGAAACCCCAATAAGAATCTTTGCAGCCTACAGACCATCACAAAACAACCGACCACTCTATCCCTCGGACCTGGCGAACATATTAAACGGTGAGCCCACTCTGATAGCGGGGGACCTCAATGGTAAGCATTCTGCATGGCACTCTACTTCGACCAATAGGGCGGGTAGAACTCTCATGCAGGATGCGGAAGAAAAGGGCTACTCAGTCATCGGGCCTGACACTCCAACGCACTATCCGTCAAATCCCACACACCGCCCTAACGTACTGGACATCGTGGTACACCAGGCACTGGACCTTCCAGTCCACCTAGAGGTGTTACACGATACCAACTCACAACACCTACCACTACTAATTGTATTGGGTCATAGAAATATGACACCGCCTCAGAGCCTAAGATATAAGGTGGATTGGAAGGCCTACCAAGATGCCCTGAGCGCACTACCATCGGGACCCATTTCCTCACCGGAAGAGGTCGACCGCACAGCCAACTTTCTGACAACTCAGTTGTCATCAGCCAAGGAAAGTGCTACCACGATAGTTCCAGTACCAACAATTCACTACGAGCGGACCTGCGCAAAAAACGTGCCCTAAATATCCTCTGCACAAGAGGAAGATGCCCCAGAATCAAGACCGAACTCAACAGGGTCTCTGAAAAGCTGTCGGAGGATGTAAAGGCTTTCCGTGGCACCTCCTGGGAGAAGCTGATAGACCAGGTAGGTGACTGTGATCGGAGCCTTTACAACCTAAACCGACGGCTTACCAGAGCCCCTGAGCCAATCTACCCGTTGGCTAATAGGGACGGCACCAGGTGCTTCACGGCACTGGAACGCGCCGAGCTGATGGCCGACCACTTACAAGGCCAATTCACACCACACCCAGTGCTGTCCCTGGACCAAAACATTCACGACCACCACGCACAGGTCGAATCAACTGTGGAGGCCTTCGAAACAGCTTCGGCTGCCCCGCTTTCGGGGGAAATGTTCATCTCCCCCAACGAGGTAGCCAAGGCTATAGTTCACTTACCCAATAGGAAGGCGCCCGGAGTAGATGAACTCCCTGTGGCTGCCCTCAAACACCTGCCAAGGAGAGATCTGGTCGCGCTGACCAGACTTTTCAACGGCGTTTTCCGAACAGGACATTTCCCCGAGGAGTGGAAGAGAGGGAAGGTTATTGTTCTACCCAAACCAGGGAAAGATCGAAGGCTACCGGCAAGCTATAGACCGATCACTCTACTCTCACATATTGCCAAACTGTTTGAGCGCCTCCTGCTCCGAAGAATTCGTCCATTCATTAAATTGAGGGACGAGAAATTCGGATTCCGCGGGGGGCACTCAACCACGTTGCAATTGGTGAGAGTATTGCACCACCTATCGGAGGAGAGAAGCAGGGGCCATTACACGGTTGGAGTCTTCCTTGACATAGAGAAGGCCTTTGACCGTGTGTGGCACACCGGGCTTCTCTCCAAACTCATATCTACTGATATGCCACCGGGCCTTATAAAGATCATAGCCTCTTTTCTCGAGGGGAGGGACTTTGTCGTCTCAATCGAGCGAACCCTCTCCTCTGCGAAACCCATCCTAGCGGGGGTGCCCCAGGGCAGCTGTCTATCGCCGACGCTCTACGCCCTCTACACCAATGATATCGGCGACCACCTTCGAGAGGGTGAAAGGGGCGTAGAGCTCGCACTCTTTGCGGACGACAGCGCCTACTTTGCCTCCTCCAGGAGTGCAAAGATCGCCATCGCTAGGATGCAGCGCCTGCTTGACTTGCTGCCCCATTGGCTGGACTAATGGCGCATGGCAGTCAACGTCAACAAAACGCAGGCGCTACTAACCTCGCTAATATACCCTCCCCCTCCACTCCAATTGAGAGGGCAGCCAATAGAGTGGGTACCCACGGTGCGGTACCTCGGCTGCATGATCGACCGATCGCTGCGGATGAAGCCTATGGTGACGCACGTCACCAACCAGGCCAAATCCGCACGCGCACAACTACGACCCGTATTAGCGTCGAGGCTACCGCTCCGAACAAAACTGCGTCTGTACAAAATGTACGTTCGTTCACGCCTGACATATGCTGCCCCCGCGTGGTACAGTCTGTGCTCGCGGGCACAAAGAAAAAGACTTGAGGTCGTCCAAAATGTCGCGTTGCGGACGATATCGGGAGCGGGCCGATACGTCCGCAATGACGTCATAAGGAACGACCTCAAAGTCGAAACAATAAATGACTTCGTGAAAGCCCTGGCGAAACGCCTATTTTACAGGGCCGACAACGCGGCCCACACCCACCTCAGAGGGATTGCTCCTCTGCACGCTCGTCCACCAGATAAACGCAGGGCACTTCCTAGAGACCTCCTGAGTCCTCCTTCACCCTCACATCCCACCCGCATCCCAAACAACCCTCCAGTCCCTGGAGCACAGAATGACACAATACAGACAGACAGACAGACGCCTAGTAATAGTACACAACATACCGACAGACAGACCAACGACTCCACCCCGATACCGCGCCTGAGAGTGCGCATTGTACGCGCGACGCGCCCGGGTGCCCCTCGTGATGTGAGTCGGGTCTAAGTCATGTCCGGTACCCTGGCTGGGCCTTGTGTAATTGTGCAATCAAAAGATGGCTGACGTAAGGTACCAAAAAAAAAAAAACAATTCCAGTCCCCACACAAGATTCAGCCAGAAAGGACCAACCTATAGGGCTTAGCCCACCATGACCGCCGGGCCTAATGCCCGGTGAGATTCGGCTCGGGTCACGAGGGCTACCTCACACCCGCACCTGCGGCCGCCTCATGAGGCCGCAGACGTCCCGATGATGATGATGACGTGTGCGGCTCCGTGGTGTGCGGGCACCCAATCGCGATCCACAGTCACAGCTTTTTCTTTCTTTCCTATAGGTACAGACTACAGTCACCGACAGGTCAAGCTTGACACTCGCAGTCTGGCTCTAGCCCATACGTCTATTGAAATAAGAACGGTACAATGTTCAATGTGTCAAGATTGATGTGCTATTGCTTGACTGTACTTACTTTCATCTTCGAAGCTCAAAAAGAGTGTGACAGGAGGCGACGCTAGGGTAGGCAGGTACATGGAGTCAAAAGTACATTCTGCTAGGTCGTTAATTGCGCTGAGGTTGGTCAGGGGGGGGTTAGTCTATGAAGTGGAGTCCCCTCCAAAAAAAAGGGAAAAAAAAGAAAATGTTGACAGGCGCAGGCTGTTGTTCAGTCAGTCTATATAAGAATTGGTACAGTCCGTAGGTAACGAACGACTAAACAGAAAAACTTTTCTGCAGCAATCTGCGTGCAATGCTCTCCACGGGATCCTCGGCAAGCTGCTTGGATTCGTTGGAAGACTATAGTAGCACGGCATGGCAACCCTGAGAAACTGTCGGGCTGCTCGAGCGGACCCTGAGCATAAATTGCAAATATCCCAGGCAAGCGCGAACAGCCTGACGCCGTCTAGTCTCAGTAGTTCGGTTGTTTTGTCCTGGAGCCTTGTATATATAGAGGTCAGTGCCTGGAGCGAACTACTGAGACTTTTTTTGTCTCAGTAGTTCAGTTGACAAAGAGATTTGAACCTCGCTGCGCTCGGTTGTTGACTCAGAACAAAAACCTCCTTGCTTTTTGGTTGTTGATATTGATTGACAACCGGCGGCGGCAGTTTCATGGGGTTGCCATGCCATGTTACTAATTTGCAGCGATAATTCAACACTGGGATTTGCATGCGTGAATTAGCCGTGAATGTGATATGGTAATTATGCTCTTTTAGCAGAAGAGTAAGAAACAGAATTATCAATCAATTATAACATCTTAATTCTCAGTATAGATGGAGGAGACCCGATGGGAGTTGTATTTTTCTAACCTTTCTAATAATTTACCACTCAGATCAATTATTGGTATACGAAAAAGAAATAAAAATTACGAAAAAATTCAATTAAGAAAAAAGGAAGTGGATTCGGTCATAACAATTTAAAAATTACCCTTTTTATGAGTTAATTACAAATTTTAAAATCTTCATTTAGCAGTTTACTATTGTTTAATCTGTGATTTAGCCCAAAAACGGTCTAACAGGCAACACTGCGGCCAGACAATTTTGCATTTTATTTCTAGGATGATAAAAAGTCAATTTTGCAATGTTATCAAAAATTGCTTTTCTTAGCTCTGCCCGCTATGCCTTTCGGCACAGTAAATATATAAGCCAAAGCAGTATGGAAACTCGGGCTTTTTTTTGAAAAAAGAACTATTCTGCGTTGGAGCGTCAGGGTTGTAACGCGTAGTTTCCAAAATCTTTGGTTGTAACCCACAAGTTTTGAAATAAGAATAGTATGATGAATTCACATATTGGGTGCTTCTATCAACTGTGTTCCTTTCAGCATGTTTTCGGACCGTAAAACTAAACAACTTTCCGTAAGAAGTCAAAATACAAAAAAAGAATTATGTCCATTAGCATTAGAAAAGAAACTGCGTCAGTCGATAGCGCGTTTTGTATGGGGGGGACAAATTTTTTCGTCTTTTGACCTAGGTTTTTTAAGGAAAGCTATTCAATTTTATGGTCCTGGGACACCTGATCGTGTCAAGTTAAAGTTAAAATTAAATTTAGCCGACAATCTTGCACGAAATGTTAAGTCAGAAGGTTAAGCCACTTAGTCGCCTTTTAGCACCCAAGGGAAGGTTAAGTTACCTCTATCACACAAGGGCAGATTGAAACACTTAGTCGCCTTTTACGACACAAGGGCAGTTGAAGACACTTAGTCGCCTTTTATGACACAAGGGCAGATTAAGATACTTAGTCGCCTTTTATCGCATAAGGACAGATACATACTTATAGGGACCTTATATTATGTACGAGGGCCAAACCGAAAAGATCGGGAATAGAATACTCAGGAATAAATTAGATTAAAACCTTTTTGGTTTATGACATGTAGTATTATTTCAAACACAATTCCATTTTTGAATTTTAAAAAAAGTAAAAAAGAAAAGAGTAGTAGCCATTTGAATTTGACAAGTCAGTGGGGAAAATGGAGCTTACGCGGGAACATTTCCGTGCCATAATTTTTCACAACTTTCGTCGAGGTTTATCTCAAGAACAATGTCTCGCCGAGCTTGTTTCTGTTTATGAACTTGAAGCACCCAGTAAAACGACTATATATCGTTGGTATTCTGAGTTTCGTCGTGGACGTTCCTCTCTCACGACAGTTCCTTCTACTGGTCGACCAAAAACAGCGGTAACACAAGATAACATCGATGCTATGCGCCAATTAATAAAAGAAGATAGACATGTGACATACGAGCAGATTCGGGCTTCTCTCAGCATTGGTATGACAGCGATTCAAACTATTTTACATGATGAACTGGGTGTCAAGAAGTTAGTTTCCCGCTGGGTGCCCCATCGTTTGACCGAGGAACAAAAGTCGGCTCGTGTTAATTGGTGTCGGTCTACTCTGCAACGGTTCAATAGAGGGAGCTCAAATGCAGTTTACACAATATCGTCTCTGGTGATGAATCGTGGATTTATTCATATGAGCCCGAAAGAAAACATCAATCGGCTGTTTGGGTCTTCGAAGGCGAGGTCAAGCCAACAAAAGTTGTCCGCTCTCGTAGCGTGTCGAAAAAAATGGTCGCTTCGTTTGTATCGAAAACTGGTCATGTGGCTACGATTCCTTTACAAGAACGCAGAACGGTTACTGCTGATTGGTACACAATAGTTTGTTTGCCGGAAGTCATAAGAGAACTTCGTAAAATTAATCCGAATCGTCGCATCATTCTTCACCAGGATAATGCGAGCTCACATATCGCTCGCATAACGATCGCGTTTTAAAATCAGGAAAACGTGGAGTTAATGGACCATCCACCGTATAGCCCTGACTTGAGCCCCAATGATTATTTTACATTCCCAAGAATTAAAGATATGCTACGTGGTCAACGATTTCAAGGCCCAGAAGAGGCAGTCGAAAATCGGCCGTTTCGACTATATCCACTTCAGACTGGAATTACTGTTATAATAATTGGTTTGATAGAATGCAAAAGTGCATCGATTGTCACGGAGAATACTTCGAAAATGAAAGTAAATATTGTTGTATTATTTTTGTACTTTTTTCTATTCCCGATCATTTCGGTGTGGCCCTCGTACCTATTTGTTTGTATCATGGTTTTTACACCCACGACTGACTTCAGCGCGAAAACTGCTTATTTTCCTGTAGAGGTGTGCGCATGTGTGAGTGCGCCATTTTTAGACGTTTGTTAGGAGTTTCCATACCTACTGCTTTAGCTTATATATTTACTGGGCTTTCGGTGTGCACCGCCGGTCTTTGGTAAAGATTTGGATAAAGATAACTTGCAGTAAAGAAAACATAAATATTACTTGAATTTGATTTATTATCTTATAATTACATCACAAAATTACTGTCTTAAAATATAATATCATTACAATATCAGTCTTCTTATTTACATATTTTGTGGTCTAAGTTTTAAAAACTGTCAACATCAGGTATTAAAAAGTGCGGGATTCATCAAGAGGACAAGGCATCATGTGTTTCGGCATTTTTTATCTGAATTGAATTTGATGCAATATAAATGTGGTTCTTTTACAGCGAGATTAATTAAGTACTCGAGCATTTTGCCATCGTCTGAGCTGGGACTACAACATTGCATTAATGCAATATTGGATTACTTAAATAATGAAAATGTATGGATTTCAATATTTAGCCTTATTGCGCAAATAAGTAAGTTCTCTTTTCGATCCTTTAAAATTTTGACACGGTTGCTTCGGATGCGGTGTCGTCAGCGGTCCTCGTCCATGGGGGTGGCTGCGGGCGGTGGTTGTGGTGGGGGAGGGGGGGACACGGTGTGTGCGGCGAGCGCGGCGCGCAGCTCCAGGAACTTGCGCTGGAAGGCGAGCCCGCAGCCGCGCCAGCGCCGGAACTGCACGAGCGAGGCTTGCGGCGAGCTCTGCACCACGGTGGCCAGCACGTGCAGCCCCCCGCCACAGTCCACGGCCAGCGCGCGCCCCCCCCGCGCGCGCGCCGCACCCCCCGCCGCGCCCCCCACCGCGCGCAGGGCCGCCCGCGCCCCCCCGCGCACCCACACGCGCGCCAGCCGCCGCGCCACGCCCCCCGCCCCCGCCCCGCTCTCCGCCGCCACGCTCTCCTGCACACAAACAATCGCTTGTTACTAACAAGCACACGAGCAAACATAACTGTGGACAACCGGCTTTGTTTTGTATATAATCTTAACCAAAGTCCGTCAACAGATGGCGCTACAAGATTTCTCAATCACTCAATTTTCAATGAATTTGAAAGAAGACAACAACAACAATCTTTTCTGTTTGTTTTGTTGCTATAATTTAAGAGCAGCTTTTTGTCTATGTTCCCTTGTTTCTTCTTTTGCGTTCTGTTTATTATATTGCTCCTTGCTTGTTTTGTTGTGTTGGTGTTATGTTGTGTGTGAGTAGCGATCTCTTTCACACTGCCGGCGTGTAGGAAAATCACACATTACATATTTTATAAGTAGGTTTACTTCTACATTTTTATTTATTATTATTTTTACTATATTTTTAATATTATTTGTTTATTTATTTATTTATGTTGCAAAAAAGTTGCGATGACAGCAGCGGTAACTCTGAAGATGACAGTTTTGACTTCTTCTCTGCATCATCCTCTTCTGATGGTAGCTTCTACAGCACTACACAGTCGTTAAATTCTCTGCTAAATGATAGCTTTTCACCGTTTTCTAAAAATTTTAATGCGGTACACATCAATGCGCAGAGCATACCTGCGCATTACCCTGACTTGTTGTCAACCTTCGGTGACAACAAAAACGTCCATGCCATCTTGGTATCGGAAACGTTCTTAAAACCTTGTCTTCCCTCCACTTCCTATTCTATCCCAGGATTCCACATTATTCGCAATGATAGGACTGGCAAGGGTGGCGGCGGCGTAGCTATATACCTACGAAGCCATTTTCCGTTTACTATTGTATCAAAGTCTCCTTCTGAGCATTCTGAATCATTAGAGCATCTTTTTATTGAGGTGCTACTAGGACATCATAAGGTTCTTTTAGGTGTATGTTACAGTCCATCAATGCGTATTGACTATTTTGCCAAATTCGAATCTTTGTTGGAGGTTCTGGTCCCTACGGTTGATCACACTATCATTATGGGTGATTTCAACACCTGTCTTCTTAAGAAAGATTCTCGTTCCTCTCGACTGTGCTCAATCGTAGAGTCCACGAACCTCAATATAGTCCCACTCTCATCAACACACCATTTTCCCGGTTGTCAGCCATCCTTGCTTGATCTTATCTTTGTCTCCTCTCCAGACCTCGTGTCTACTCACGGGCAATTTCCCGCCGAAGCCTTTTCCTATCACGACCTCGTTTTCCTCTCCTATAAAATCCGATGTCCCAAACCGAAACCTCGAGTGGTCATGCAGCGTAGTTTCAATAACATCGATACTGCATCTTTCATGAACGACCTTAGCAGTATTGACTGGGATGCGGTGTTTGAAGCCCCGACTATTGATAGAAAGATGGAAGTTTTTAATTCTCTCCTGATCCAGTTATTTGATACTCATGCTCCGCTTCGTCCAGTTCGGCTCAAACATCTCCCCGCTCCTTGGCTTACGGATGGCATTAAGGCCCTCATGGCTAAGAGAAATGCTGCTAAGGCCAAGTTCAGGAAGGATCCATCCGATGAAAACCGCAGTAGGTATAGGGACCTCCGAAATCGTTGTAGCAGAATGTGCAGGGATGCGCAGCGTCGTCACATACATTCCTCTGTTGAAAATGGCGATCCGGCAAAGGTGTGGTCTTTCCTAAATTCGCTTGGCATAGGTAAATCTAAATCCGCTTTACAGCCCAATTTAGATCTCGATTCACTTAATCGCCATTTTTCAGCATCCTCTCCTTTACCTTCAACTACCAAACAAGCCACCTTACAAACCTTGTCCTCTATCCCTGGTCCGCAACACAATCCTTTCAGCTTTAGATCTGTTACTGAGCGTGAAGTTGAGAAACACATCCTTAGCATCAAATCCAATGCCGAAGGTGTTGATGGCATAAGTCGCAGGATGATTTTACTGGGGCTTAAAACCCTGTTACCTATTCTTTGCCATATTTTTAACTTCTCGCTCAGTACCAGTACCTTCCCTAGTTGCTGGCGCGAGGCTGCAGTAATTCCTATTCCCAAGATCTCTAATCCTTCTTTACTTTCACATTTCAGGCCTATTTCCATCCTTCCTTTCCTTTCCAAAGTCCTTGAACGCCTTGTGCAGCACCAACTGAGTTTGTTTGTTAACAGTAACAATATCCTCAGCTCTTTCCAATCCGGTTTTCGCCCTGGACATGGCACCGCTACTGCTCTGACTAAAGTGTCCGATGACATACGGTTTGGAATGTCAAATCAACAGGTTACGGCAATTGTTCTTCTTGATTTCAGTAACGCTTTCAACACCGTTGATTTTGACATCCTTTTGGCCATGTTAGAATCTCTCTCCGTCTCGGACTCGGCAGTTGAGTGGTTTCGTGGTTATCTCTACGGGCGCCGACAGCGTATCCGTGCTGATGATAAACTCTCAGATTGTTGCGACGTAGTTGCTGGTGTGCCTCAGGGTGGTGTTCTTTCCCCTCTCCTTTTTTCCATCTTTATCAATTTCCTAACTCCCCTTCTATCCTGTCATTACCACCTGTATGCTGATGATCTGCAAATTTACTGGCATGCTTCCACTGATGATATCGTGAATCTGATTTCCAAACTCAACGACGATCTCGCGACTGTCCATCGTTGGAGTGAGTCACATGGTCTTTTAGTAAATCCTAACAAGTCGCAGGTTATCATCATTGGAGGCTCAAAACAGATATCACGGCTCAATTTTGACGTAATTCCACCTGTCACCTTCAGTCACGTTGCGTTACCTTACAGCAAGGTTGTCAAAAACCTTGGTGTCCTATTTGACAATACTCTTTCTTGGCGGCCACACATTACTGAAACCAGCCGTAAGGTATTTGCTGCTGCTGGGGCACTTCGTAGGTGGAAAAACTTGCTCCCCGTGAAGACCAAAGTTGAACTTGCGCAGTCCTTACTCTTGCCAATTCTTGATTATGCTGATGTCTGCCTTACTGACCTCAATGAGGATCTGCTGAGTAAGCTCCAGCGCCTGCAAAACCTTTGCATAAGATTCATATTTGGGCTGCGTAAGTTCGACCATGTGTCTGAATACAGGAGCAAGTTAAAATGGCTTCCTATCAGATTGCGCCGTGATGAGCATGTCCTTGCACTTCTCTACAACATACTGCATGACCCCCGTACTCCATCATACCTTAAGGAACGTTTCCGATACCACTGTTCCGATCTTTCTCGAGACCTGCGATCCAAAACTGATAATCTATTGCTAGTTCCATTTACTCGGTCAGGTTATTATAAGGAATCGTTTACGTTGAAAGCTGTCAGTCTTTGGAATGATTTGCCGTCTGATATTCGTCAGTCGAAGTCTCTTGCTGTTTTTAAAACAAAACTACATAATCATTTCCTTAATAAAACTCTTCCATAGTTTGCAACAAGTTTGTATGTATTTTATTTACCTGTATATATTTATAGATATATATATATATATTTATATTTATTTAATTAATCTTATACTTACATTATATATATATTTATTGTATTGCAGTAGTATATTAATATTATAAGTATATTGGCACACTACTACAGTTTTCATTCAAACTTTCCTGCATGCAAAGGTTGTCTGGAAGAGATCGCTCCTAGCGATAAGACCGCCTTTGTCACCCTAGATTTAAGAGTCTCCTTTTATTGTTAATGTGTTTTGTGTGTGACAATAAAGTATTTATCTATCTATCTATCTATCTAACAATCGATTTTTGCCTCTTACAACCATCCGAAAATTTCATTCAAATTATTAGAAAACAAATTACAAATAGACAAACATATCTAATTATACGCTTGTGTAACAATATACTTATTATTTGTGGTTCTAATAACCCAAAGCGGCTGATGTGTGTTGACTGTGGCTGTAGTGACCTTGGGCAGTTGATAGTGTGTTAACTGTGGCTGTAGTGATCCCAAGCAGTTGATAATGTGTTAACTGAGGTTGTAGTTACCCTAAGCAGTTTATAGTATATTAACTGTGGCTGTAGTGACCCCGAGCAGTTGATAAAGTGTTAACTGTGGCTGTAGTGACCCCGAGCAGTTGATAAAGTGTTAACTGTGGCTGTAGTGACCCCGAGCAGTTGATAAAGTGTTAACTGTGGCTGTAGTGACCCCGAGCAGTTGATAAAGTGTTAACTGTGGCTGTAGTGACCCCGAGCAGTTGATAAAGTGTTAACTGTGGCTGTAGTGACCCCGAGCAGTTGATAAAGTGTTAACTGTGGCTGTAGTGACCCCGAGCAGTTGATAAAGTGTTAACTGTGGCTGTAGTGACCCCGAGCAGTTGATAAAGTGTTAACTGTGGCTGTAGTGCCCCCAAGCAGTTGATAATGTATTAACTGTAGCTGTAATGACCTCGGGCAGTTGTAATGTGTTAATTGTGGCTGTAATGACCCCGGGATACAAACATAGTTGTTAACTGTGGTTGTAATGACCCCGAGCAGTTGATATTGTTTTAACTGTGGTTGTAATAACCCCGGGCAGTTGATAGTTTGTTAACTGTGGTTGTAATGCCTCCGGGCAGTTGATAGTGCATTAACTGTGGATGTAGTGAGCCCGGGCAGTGTTACTGTGGCAGTGCTGACCCAGAGCGCGCGCTGCGTGTCGGTGTAGCAGTCTAGCTGCGAGCCCAGCAGCAGGTCGTCGGCGCAGGCGGGCAGCGAGCAGCTGATGAGCGCGTCCATGTCGGCGGCGCGCAGCTCCCCCCCGCCCCCGTCCGGCTCGTCCGCGTCGTCCCCGCCCCCTGCCCCGCCCCCTCCCCCGCCCGTCGGCTGAGACAGGTAGCCGCGCGTGTCGCCTGCGTACATACCACACGTTACTCTCACTACATTCTCATTACGACACGTTACACACGAATGACGCTGCTGTCATATATTTTGCACGAGAAGTGTCTAAAGTCTGATACACAGTCGGCAACATGGGTCGCGACAATTAACCTTGGATGGCAATCAATCGGGCTCTATAAATAATTAGTTATAAACTGCGAAGTACACAGTCGAAACGCGAAATCAAAACTGACCAAGGTCACCTCTGTCGGAACCCATGTTGCCAACTGTGTATCAGGCACTTCAATTCCAAACAGCTAGTTCAGATTTTAGCTATGAGAACAATATATCTACAGTCGAAATGAATAAGCTTAATTAGAACAACAACAACAACACGGAGCGATGTGAAAGATATATAACCAACAGAGACACGTAGCTCCGTCCTACTCTCACACATAGCTCCTTGCTGCTGTATTTTAAACTGTCACCTTGGCTGTTTAACCTATTCATGGATAATTGTTTGACTGATCTGAAAGAGAGTATGTGTGGACTGAGAATGAATGAGTTACTCATCAAATGTCTTCTCTACGCTGATGACCAAGTTATACTTGCGTCATCTGCTGACGAGTTACAGGAGATGGTAAGTATGATGAATGTGGCTTTTGATAGGAAAGGAATGAAAGTTAATGTAAGCAAGACGAAAGTAATGGTACTTGAAAGAGAAGAGTGTATGGCAGAGTGTACTATATTAATAGGTGGTGAACAAGTCGAACAAGTAAAGGAGTTTGTGTATCTGGGTTCTAAGTTTACGAGAGATGGAAAGTGTGAAAGTGATATCGAAAGAAGAGTGAATGCTGGAAACATGGTGAATGGTGCTCTGCATGCTTTTATGAAGAGTCAGAAGGTGTCTCACAAGGCTCGTCTGGCTGTTCATAGAGGCGTTTTAGTACCAACATTGATGTACGGCAGTGAAATGGGTATGGCAGAAAAAGCATGAAAGTAGAATTAATGCAGTAGAAGTGAGAGCGTTGAGGAGTATGATTGGTGTTAAATTGAGTGACAGGATTAGAAATAGTGTGATAAGAGAACGTTGTGGCGTAAAAGAAGACGTAGTGACTAAAATTGAGAAAGGGATGTTGAGATGGTTTGGTCATGTAGAGAGGATGAATGAAGGAAGATTGACGAAAGAGATCCACAAGGCGAGAGTGAATGGAAACGTTGGAAGGGGAAGGCCTCGGCGAACGTACCAGGACCAAATTCAGGACGTTCTGAATAAAGGCCAGGTTAAAAGTACCCTAAGCCGACGAGCATGTATGAAAGGATTGATGAAGGTTCAGGAAGCAAGGGAAGTATGTCAAGATCGTAGCAGGTGGAGAACTGTGGTCTCTGCCTACCCCGACGGGAACAAGGCGTGATATTATGTATGTATGTACATTATTTCTACTGTAGATATATGGTTCACAGCTAAAATTTGAATTAACGACTAGGAAATTTGACACTTGTTAGACAAAAAACATACTCAGAATTATTAGAATTACATTGATGTGTGCAATATTTTTAAGAATATTTTGACAACCTATCTCAAAGCTATTGATAGAGTAAATCAATTTCAACCAGTCGGTGGTTAACCTAAAGCTAATAAAGAATAAGCACATGCATGTTTTTAAAACCCAAAGGGCGCAGACTTTTAGAAAACCCCGTGGGTGGATATGCTTATTACATGGCTTGCTGAAAAGGACCGACGAAGTCAGCGGCAAAAAGATATAAACAATCAATGAAGAGTCGACGAAATTCGCCAGCACATTGCTTTGGTAATCTAGCTTTATGAGTCGTTGTACGTCATTGAGCTAAATCGCCAAAGCGGCGAGCCGGCGAGGCTTCAGGGGCGGCTTGAGGTCTTGCGGGAGGCCCCCCATTGCGGTTTAGTGGGGGCGCCTTGAGGTCTTGCGATGGTCCATCCCTGCCTTGCGGTCCTGCGGGGGCGGCGCCCTGAGACGAAGGTGCGGGGGCGGCGCCCTGAGACGAAGGGGCGCGCGCCGGACTGAGGCACCAGGCGGGTCTGAGAATGGCGCGACTCAGAGTCACCTAGTACCTGAGACGACGCGCGCCATTTTCTCCCGACGATACTTTTCTTAAGCTTCTGCTGTAGAATCTATTCTGTAAAAATTGCAGCCAGCGAAAGGTGCCTTACCTCGATTCAGTGTTTAAGTTTGTTGATTCATCCAATAAAATGGATATGTCATTAGAAAATGATAAGAATGGTACGTTGATCAATTTCCTAGCAAGTTGAAAATCTTTCGAGAAATCATAAATGGCATTTGAAATGTCTTATTTAACGCAATTAATTTCAGGTAATTGGTCAACTTACGCTGCCTGGCGGAAAGTTGATAAACTAAAGATTTTGCTACACGTCAAATTATACACGGACCAATCGCTGTTGAGTGTATAAGTTTACGTTAAACTGATACCCATAAAATAATACATTGTTCTCTGATTGGTCGATGGCATTGGTTTGTGGCAAGTTTTTATTCTGAGACTCCCTAAATTGATAAATTATCTGAAATCTATACATAGAATAATACATTTCAACAGTCGTTTATAATTTTCGAAAGTTGATTATTTTACTAGGAAATGATAAACTTTCTATTCTTATTATTTTCCATTGAAAGATACAATCTGCAGTTGAAATAAGGTAACTTGATTGGAAGTGACAGCAATCGCTCTGTCCTGCCGCCGTCGGTTTTATTAAGCTACTTTGATTCGACTGTAGCGTGTGTGTGTGTGCATGTATGTGGTTGTATGTGTGAAGGCGTGTATGTGCGCGTGCGTCTGTCGCTGGTGGCACTGACCGTGTGTGTGCATGCAAGTGTGCGCGTGCGATCGTGTGCATGTGTTGTTCGTTTGTGTGTGTGCGTGTGCATGTGTCGCTGTGTGCACTGACCGTGTGTGTGTGCGTGCGGTGTGTGCGCGCCCCGGTCCCGCATCCAGGGGTCCAGCAGCAGGCGGGCGAGCGGCGGGCGGCGCGCCGGCTCGGGGTGCAGCGCGCCGCGCAGGAAGGCGAGCGCGCGCGGGCACAGGCGCGCCCACACCCCGCCCGCCTGAGCCCCGCCCGTCCCGTCCGCCCCGACCGCCTGCGCGCGCGCCCAGCGAGCGTAGCGCGGGTCTGACGGGTGAGCGCGCTCCCACGGCAACTCTAAGGAGGAAGCGCCCTGTTAACCACCGGCAACATCCACGTCTAGTATTACCTGCTTGCTTATGAAATTGGCGTTTTGTATCGAGGTCAAGAGTAAGCCCATTGACAATAAAAAAAAAAAGTAAACAACGCATTTTTTTAGGAATTACAAATGGCTTATTATTTTTGAGGCAACTAACAAATGAAACGGCAACTAACAGTTTGCAACTAATAAATTAATCTGGCAGCGATTAAATATTTTAGCAACAATTATAACAGATGAGCTTCAAAATGCAAGGATTTATAAAAACTAAATAATGGTTGATTCTTTAAGGTAGCAAATATATTAAACAGGGGCAATGAAATCATAAGCGAGGTACTATAAATAATGACTTGGCGACCAATTTTAACAGTGGGATAACAAAGATTGTATTATTGGCAACAATAGGCTCCCATATAAAAATACACTTTCGGGCTGCGATTTGTAGGCAGCTGTAGAAATTAAAACAGGTACTATTATTAAGTATTTGGATTTCAGTATTTTAGTTTGTAGAATCCTAATTTAATGAAAACGGCGACAAGGTTAGTCATTGCATAGAAACAGAGTGCGGGTCGAATATATTTAAAGATTTTATATCTTTTTGTGCTGTGAGGGTCTCCTATTTCTGTTTGCGAGGAGGACCTTGGAGCTTTAATTATAAATTCTTTTAACGTTGTAATCAATTAATCATACTTCCGCGTGCTTCCTAACCTTTTTACAATGAGTACTGTTTTTCTCTAAATGACCACTACCATCACGAAGCGGGGGGACGAAAGGAGCCCAACTCCCCAGAATGGGGGCTCGGGGGGCAGAGCCCCCCGCCATCAAAAAACAAACTCCAAACAGGACGACACATACACGGTAGGTTATGTTAGGTTCCCTTGTGACCCCTTGCAGACAGAAATAGGGGACCGGCACAGTGGGTCCCCGTCGAACTAACCTACAGTCAAGAGGAAGGAGGAACAAACAAAAATAAAAACAAGATTTAATGTAGACTCATACCCTCAAATAAAGAAAATTTCGTCAATTTCAACATACTACAAATTTCGTATACACGGCTGCATGTTACAGAAAACAATTTGACCTTGAGCTAGTCTGGTTTCAGGGGTTTGTATCGTAGCACTGATTCAGCTTACTAGTTGTGTTTTTCATCATCAAACGGCCACTGCAGGACGGGTCCCTTCGAAACCCCAACAAAAACTAGTGGCACTTTGGGAGGGATTTACCGGTAGTCACCACGCTTGTAAGCGTTGCAGTTGGCGACCGCTGTTGTTGGTGACCGCAGTATATAAGATGGTACGATACACAAGAAGATGCTGCTGTCCATCCTCCGGTTCATCAGCCCTTAGTCGGCTCTTACTACACCCACAGGTAGAAATGGGTTGGTACTATTCTTTGTTGACACCACTCGCAGCGTCCTCACAATCTTATTACCAACGATGAGTATCAACCATAAATGCTCGTTGAATAAAGAGTACTACATTAAAACTTTTATTTCGCACATTTTTAAAAAGAATCACTCACCAATCGAAGAAATGCGTGCAGTTAGTGGCGGCACTGATAACTTCGGTACCATAACTTTAGGCAAAGGGCACGCCTACAGCTAGGATACCAAAGACACCAGCGCCGCCGCATCCCGCCTGCCGCCGCCCGCCAGACAGTCTTCACTTTTTTTTTGGGAATTTTATGGCCTGGTTACAAAGACCTTTAAGCCAAATCCTGACAGTCTTCATACGGATGTACTAAAGCCACGATCTTAGCTGCCACGCTAGAAATGCTAGAATCGCCCCCATTAACTTAAGAGAAGGCCAATTACAAGTTTTCGCCTTTAGTAATTAATTAGATTATAAGCCATTAGCACATAGTAAGAGTAAAATATTAATAATAGGGTTAAAGAGGTATCTAAACTGTGTGTGTGTATGTTCAATAATAAGAACATAAGATTTTAAAAACAACTATTATATCAAAACAAGATTTTGCCTGCGACTTCGTCCACACGTACTGTAAGTAGTATTTTGATGGTTCAAGCTCTGTCCGCATAGAACTTTGTGCAAGAACGACGTAAAGCTGAACAATAATTGTAGTTATACTGACTGATATTAGGTTGTAATAAGATTTTATCTTCGGTTCTCATCATCATAAAATTAAATATGTACATACCAAAGTTTAGCTTTCAAATAAAAAAAACTAATTGTAATTGGTTCTGTAGTTTTTGTGTGACGCTCCAACGAACATATATGGTGTTAAGGAAAGTGTACCGAAAACTCAATGCACGTGTCCTGTCAACGAAACTAAACGACTTTCTCAAATGAAAAAAAATTTGAGATCTCCATTTTGAGTTATTTGTATGGAGGTGAATTTTTTTTTAAAAAGTTGTTCAGTTTTCGGTACACCGTCCCTTACACCCTGTATAAACAGAGTTAGATGCTTTTTAAAAAAATATCTTCAATATACAGGCAATGTGGACCTATAGGAATACCGCATCGAAAGGGATGCATGTGGTAGTATAGTACAGTACAGTATAGTATAGTATAGACTCACCCCCCACCAGCATGGCGAGCAGCACCACGGCGGCGGCCCACAGGTCGGCGGGCGGCGCGCGGTAGGGCTGCGCGGGCGCGCCGAGCACCTCGGGCGCCGCGTACGGCCGCGTGCCGCACACGCGCGACATCAGCCGCTCGCGGGCGCCGTGCCTGCAGCACACGCGCACACACACACACACTGCTAGGTTCATCATCGTCATCGTCACAATATCCTATCAAACATCCCCTGCAGGACAGGGAGCTCCCGACGGAACTCCAACAATAACGCGTAGTGGAACGGAAATGCCACAGTCACCATGCTTGTTAGCGTTGATGCTGGTTACATGGACCGCGTTTATTGACAAAAGCAATATGCAAGATGATACGAAACACAGAAGGATGCTGCTGCCCATCCTCCTGCTCATAATTTCTTAGATTGGTTCTATTCTTTATCACACACGGGCTAAAATAAATTCCACTCAAATGTTGGATTGTCCTAAAAGTATATTGCTAATACGGCCACATCTACCTTTAGCTCCCCATGAAACACTTTAAAACTGCTTCATTAGAATGACACCTGTGTGATGACACAATGGAACGATGCGTTAAATATTGCAGCGACTTGTATCGCTCTTTCCTACTCTCGTACATAAGCTCTGTCCTGCGCAACGCTGTCATTCTAATGGAACTACATTATTTTAACTGAATGTTAAAATATCACCAACGACTGTAATCCATGTCAGGCGCAACGCTAATAAACATGGTGACTATGTTACTCCATCTGCAAATGGTACCATTCGTTGGCTAACCGAAATGGTCAGGTCACCAGTGGTCATACAGGTTCTTCGACTTCAGATCGCGTAGTGGCAGGTTCCGACTGCAGACACTCACCGGAAGACGGTGGCCAGGCCGAAGTCGGAGATCTTGATGTTATCCCGGTGGTCGAGCAGCAGGTTCTCGGGCTTCAGGTCCCGGTGCGCCACGCCCCGACTGTGCAGGTAGCGCAGCCCGCCCGCCAGCTGGCGCCAGTAGCGCGTGGCGGCGCGCGCCGGCATGCCGCGGTCCGGCTCGATGCGCTCGAACAGCTCCCCGCCCTGACCGAAACCAAAACCCAAACCAAAAACATTAATGTGCTGCAATGGTTTCTTGCCGTTTATTTTACGCTGCCATAGCACGATCCGAAACGGTGTAGAATCGCTCTATTTGCATTGTATTCTGCATGACATTCTAAATATTCTGTAAAGAATCTATATTGAATAAAAATATCTGAATCTGAATGTTTTACATACCTAGAAAACTCTTATATGGGTCATTTCTGTCCCAAAAAAAAAGCTAAATGGTACTCCTTTCTGTAGCAACATAGCAACAACACAAGCATGAGATAAAAACACGTTTGAACCGCGAATTCTTAAAAACATCAAGGAACATTTTTGCCATTCCTGTGCACTCTCTGATTGTATACGCACTTAGAATCCTTTGATCATACATTTTCGTAGACACAGATTCGCAAATAATATTCAAACAAAAGGATGTTCCCATGATTAGAAATTTCATAACTTTCTTGAACCATAAAGCAATTGACAACACAAAAGCACAAGGGTAAGTTTCCACCAGAACTATACGAGGTAATTCAATTCAATATCTGTCAACACGGACAATAGCTAAGCCATAAGAAGGAAAATTCCAACCAGTTGAATTGTTCTGTTTTCCTAGCTTAGCAAAATTATCCAGCTCACGGCTAAGTTATCTTTACTTTGTGGTGCCTTCTTTTTCGTGCACCTATTTCAGATTCGTTTATTCAATATAGATTATTTACACAATAATTTACGTTTTGTAATTTGGACCCTCAATTTGTTGATGAGATGTCGCCCCGATGGTTATCGTCCCGTGTTGTTGGACGCCCCTTGAAAACAATGTCAATCAGACCTTGTGATACTTTGATCATTGTTGGACTCGCCACGTGAGCGATATTAATTGTCATTTGTGAAGTAAATACCTAAAACAATAAGGAAACCACTGTGTTATGAGTGCCCAGCTCTGAGTTGGACTTTCGTGCGGGCGCCCCAGACTTTGCCGTCGCGCTTGAAGGTGAAGTATTTGTGAACGGTTGCTACCACGAAGAGACTGCAGTGAAAGAAGAAGAATCAGAAGATTCCTATTTTTATTGATCCTACATGAATGCGTGTGCCTCCGTTTGTGCTACCGGAATACTCGATAAGTTGTAGTTATATAGTATCTCTGGGAAGGCTCAGCCTAATAGTCTACATTTTTTGGTAGCAGAGCATGGTTTTATAGAATTGTTATTGTTTGTTTAGCCTGCGGATTGTTTTGAGGTTAGATTTGAAACCACATGATTCGACCAACCTGTTAATTTGCACGCATGAGGACCTGCCTAATTGTGTTAAGAGGTACTTTTGAGAATCTCATTGCATTTTGTTTAAAATTTTCTGAAATACAGAGAAAAAACTGATTGGATTAGTCAGAGAACATGAAATTTTTGTTTCAGGAGGAAAGAGTTGGGGTTTTATCCACGTTAACCTTCCACTGCGCCTTGTATCTCTGGGAAGGCTCAGCCTAATATTCATTAACAATATAAAATTGTGTTTGAAATTACAATAAATCATATCATCATAGAAAATTACATTAAATTAAAATATAAATTTACATTCAGATAAAAATAACAATGTAAATCATTACATTCAAAGTCAATTCGTAGTCTGTACTAGCAAACAATATCTCAAAAATGTTAAATACCCAATAAAATATGTCAAAAGTTTTAAATGTCAAGAATATAAAAATGTCAAAAATTAAATATTTAAATGTCAACACTGTAAAGCTCAAATAATTTAAAAAAATATAGATCAAAAATCTTTAATACTATAACAGCACTTTTCCAAAAGATACTCTTTTAATTTTCGTTTAAAACAATTAACATTTGTGATAGATTTTAGGTCCATCGGCAGTCGATTGAACAATCTGACGGCCTGATAACGTGCACAGTGTCTGACCACATCCAGTGTAGGTTCAATAATATGATTCAGGTCCTTACGCCTAGTTGCCAATCGTGTATGCATTTCATCTTCAGTCTCAAATACATGTCAATGTTTCACAACGTCTACCAATAATACCAAGATAGTCTAGAAGCAGCGTAAAGAAACGGCAAAAACCACTGCTGTGCTGTAACTGCCTGTTAAGAGTCGAGTACAATTAGTTGTTTCGCTGAGACATGAGAGCACCTATGGGGAGGGGGGAGGGTACCTGCGCGTACTCGAGGAACAGGTAGTGCAGGTGCGAGTGCGCGCGGTGCCCCAGACAGCGCAGCACGTGCGGGTGTCGCAGCGCGCGGTGCAGCGCCGCCTCGCGCGCGCCCTCCGCCCCGTGCACTGCCTTCAGCGCCACGTGCGAGCCGGAGCCCGGGTGCACCAGCAACCGCACCCTGCATACAACCGTCACCAACTCTAATCCACGCCACAGAATAAAGTAATAGTACTATCATATACATTTTTTAAATTCTGCGCATAAACAGTCATAGCGTTATTTTGTACGACGAATAGGACACTCTCCTTGCCCCTTACGCACCACCCGGTCGCGGTACTCCCGCGGGTCAGTTACACTGAACATGCAGCCTACGCGCGCTTTCAATTACAAATTGAAGGACAGGAAGTGTTAAAATAAATCATTTTCAATTAATACAAAATACAAAATTAATACAAATTGCGCTCACTGTAAGTATTGTCCGAGATGAATACATGGAGAAGCTGTTTTTCCACCAGTGCAGAGCGAGAGAGCTAAGCTGAGCTGTCAAAATTCCAACCAATAGTATTGCACCATTTCCCTAGCTTGTAATGCGCTGCAAGATGGAGCAATCTCATTAGTTGGAGTTTTCCATCTCATAGCTTAGCTTCCTCGCACAGCACTAGTGGAAAACCAGCCTTATGTACTCTATCCTTGCAGTACAGTTGATGACCCAAGTCGCCTTTAAATTAAATTTCTTAATTAACAAAATTCTTGATTCTGTTATCTATGATTTTATTTCTAGAAATTGAAAATTGATAATGTTTTGTTTTTTCTTTTCCTCAAACACACCATGTTTAATTTAATCTTTTTTAAGTAAAATGTCTATTCTGCGAAATATGTTTTATTACTTTTTAAGAACACATTTCCTTATAATTAATTAAAAAAGTGGTTCAAATACATAGTAAAATAAAAAATGTCGATGCGCGGGTAGAAAGAGACTTAGAATTTTCATTTCAATAATTTTAAGTCGAGTGGGGTTTCATATAAAAGGGCTTCATTTGAACATTCCTAATTAGTTTTTTTCCCGAAGTTTGCAACGCGAGTCATCCGTATCAATTATAGTCGATAGAGGTTTATGTAAACACTAGCTGTGCCCGCGGCTTCGCCCGCGTAATATTCAGACAATGTGCAGTCTCTCCCTCTCCCTCTCTCTCTACCTCCATCCCATATATAAACATAGAAACGACACCAATATTGATTTTTAGACATTTTAACCAGGGGGTGATGGTATTTAACGTCCACCACCTTAGATTTCAAAATTGTTGTAGTTTTCGTAATCAGCGATCCGATAAACCATACAAACGACACCCATATTGGTTTTTAGACATATCAACCCTTATCGCACCCCAACCCCATCCCCAAGGGATGATAGTATTTCACGTCCACCACATTGGATTTCAAAATTGTTTTAGTTTTCGTAATCAGCGACCCGATAAACCATACAAACGATACCCATTTTGGTTTTAAAACTTTTTCACCCCATTTCCCTCTTTAAGGGGTTGAATTTGGGGTGGAATTTCAATATCAGTGATGTATGTTCCACAGAATTACAACCCTAATGCCTAAATAATAAATTTAGTGGATATTACTTTGAAATGAAGGAGTTTCAACTTCATCCCCCTTTTCACCCCTTAGGGTGTAGAGTTTTCAAAAACCCTGAGACACGTTAAACTTAATTTTTAGTCGTCAGTCTAAATACAAATTTTGAAGATCCTAACTTCAAAACTAACGGACTTTCATACAAACTTTCATCCCTTATTTCACCCCCTTAGGAGATGAATTTAGAAAAATTCTTAAATACGTACTTTTTATTTTTTACCATGAGCTCGGAACCAAATTTCTATAATAAAATTCTACCTTTAAAAATGTAAGACTTATAGACCAATTTACGGAAAAAAATCATCCCCTTTTTCACCCCCTTGAAGGATGATTTTTAAGAAATGCTTAAATACGTGTTTCTTTATTTTTTACCAGAAGCTTAAATTCAAATTTGTGTGAATCTAGCTCAAGAAACAAAGGACTTTCATACAAACTTTCATCCCTTATTTCACCCCTTTGGGAGATGAATTTTCCAAAATCCTTTCTTAGTGGGTGGTTTTGACGTGCATAGAACCTGTGTACAAAATTTCAGATCTGTCTCTATAGCGGTTACGGCTCGGCGTTGATGAATCAGTCAGTCAGTCAGGACATGCTCTTTTATATATTTAGATTACAGCAAAAATAAAACAATCTCTTTAAGTAACAATTTTTCTCAGAAATCTGGAAAGAGACCTTTACCAACAAACTTGGTTTTGCAGTCCTAAAATAGGCTTTATTGGTTCTAAAAATACTATAGGTATATCGGAACCCTCAGCATAGCCCTGAAAATTGCTTAACTAAAGTGGCAGTGAGCCGCTGGATGCAAGCAGCACAGGACTGGTTGTCATGCAGATCTTTAGGGGAGGCCTATGTCCAGCAATTGACGTCTTTCGGCTGAAATAATGATGCCAAATTTTAATGCTAAATTGCAAATATTTTGTAAATTTTTTCGAATGGAATTTGCAGTCAGGTAGATAACCAATTCAGAATCCAAAGAACAGGACATTAAAATAAGCTCAATGAAACATACATTTTGATAGTAAGGGATGAATTTCTACAGACCAATGGATACTGCCGCGAGATACTTGTTTAAGCCGTTTTACACAAATTACAGTTTTTTATTTTCGTTGTATGATAGGTATACCCCAATAAGAAACCACTCGGAATCCTTCAATGTAATTGCATACCTAATGCTCTTAAATTTAATAACATGGTGTCCATCAGATTATTTGTTTAGCCGCTAGACTGGCGGACAGACTAACCAACCGATGGAAAATTTTAGGAGACTTGTTTTTATGATGTGTAAGTGATATATATATAGAACTCATTTTTGAGAAAATTTGTAACTTTTTTTTCACGAATACTATACCTTACCCATCGAAAGTAAAAAACGCCAAAAAGAACAGTTATTGTATGATGCCTTATTTTTTTATTGTTTCTGTTATTGGCTAAGTTACCCACTCGCCACAATAACAGATATTATGTGGAACCAGCTTTTGTGAGTAAGTGGCTTTTGTGTACTTTACAAACTTATTAGTTTTGCAGACGTAAAAGCCGGCCAATTGCGTGTCGGGCCAAGCGCAGTATAGGGTTCCATAGTTTCTGTACAATATTTATCGCAAAGCAGGTTTTGATTAAGTATTTTATAATGTTCATAATACATTTTTTACCTCCTAATGCTCAGTGAGGTCATAGTGCCTGATTGTTATTTTAATTATTTTCTCTACTGTGAATGGGGGGGGCACACACTCGACTACAACAAAAAAATGCCCTTTCAAGCTAAATATTTCTCAAACAGATCCCTGAACCAAAAAATGATCTTAGCAGACTTAGATTTTTTTTAAAAGACCTATCAAATGACACCCCACATGATGGGGTACAGGAGAAAAAAATTCAACCTTTAACCCACTTTACTTGCAGGGAATTCAACCTCATTTTACTTGCAGGGTAGGAACCTTTTTTTCAAGATTTTATTTTACCAGCTTTCTAGTAGTAAGTGATTAGATTAGATTTATTTATTTCACATTATCAAATTCAGATTAACATAGATTGTTCAAATGTCACGAGTATAATATGATCGTCAAAACAATAATTAAAAAGAAATGAGTGTCTGAGAGATAAGTGTCTCTGAGCCGCAGACAGGCATGACAAAACTTTTAGGGTTATTTTTTAGGGTTCCGTACCTCAAAATAAAAAAACGGAACCCTTATAGGATCACTTTGTTGTCCGTCTGTCTGTCAAGACCCTTTTTCATATCAGGTTGAAATTAATAATGAATATTAAGGTCCATAAACCACACAAGATCTGAAAGTTTCAATTTTTTACAAAGACGCAATCAAAAGATATGGCTTTTTATGTCCTAATCTCCATACATTTATACAAAAAAGCAAAACCTACAGGGTATTTCCCGTTGACCGAAAATTATGAAATTTGGCAAGAAGCTAGGTCTCACAGTGCAAATAAAGGGAAAAGTCTAAAATCATTAAATATTTCATTTTTTCTCAAACCAATAGTAACCAATTAAGGTGAGCTTCCGTTTCAAGAACTTTTCTATAAAAGAGGGGTCAGGTTGGATGGTCGCGGATTTTTTTAAATCAGAGCTTTTAGTATATCATATGGTAGATAGGTACGGAAACCTTAGGACGCGAGTCCGACTCGCACTTGGCCGGTTTTTTTATTGTTAATGGGGTTACTCTTGAGCTCGATCCTGTCTTGAGGACAGCTGAGATGAGGTTGACGACGAGCTTGCCCAGAAGAAGCCTTCGACTTGACTAAGTTCAGGTTATATGAACTCGGGAACAGACGCATTCAGATTCCACTCTTTGGTCATGTGCATTATAAAAGATGTTTCAAATTGTTCCTTGTTGAGTATTATTTATGGCTGTGGCCACTAGGAGCACGGAAACCAAAATGCATGAATCAGCAAACATTATTCCCTTTTACCATCAAACTTAACAGCATTGGGATTCAATATCAATACCATACAGTTGTGACAAACTAAAGATAAATAAATAAATATTTTCTGTTATAGTAACATGTCAGAGGCTTTTGGTGGCTCATCAACTCTGACACTAGGGTATGTGAGGTCGGTCATCAACCCTGCAACTCACACGATATGATGGTGATAAGTAACATTATTTTCCCTCACAAGCATATAAATCACAGAGTGATGTATTGACCGTCGTATACATAGTCAGTATGAGGAAGTGAAACATGTGTAAAACGCCTAATAGTCAGTCAAAAATCCCGGTCAAGTTTTGTTTACAAGAAGCAAGAAATCTTTAAAAATCTAATGTTTTAGTTAAACTTTGTTTGCGAAAGTAAAAAATATTTTTTTTACTTGTGAATTGATCGTTAATACTAAGAACGGAAGCATAAATCATCGATAGTAGCCATTTTATGTGTGATTTTTAACATACATACATACATAACATCACGCCTCTTTCCCGTTGGGGTAGGCAGAGACAACAGTCCTCCACCTGCTACGATCTTGACATACTTGCCTTGCTTCCTGTACTTTCATCAATCCTTTGATACATGCTCGTCGGTTTAGGGTACTTTTAACCTGGCCTTTATTCAGAACGTCCTGAATTTGGCCCTGGTACGTTCGCCTAGGCCTTCCCCTTCAAACGTTTCCATTCACTCTCGCCTGGTAGATATCTTTCGTCAATCTTCGTTCATTCATCCTCTCTACATGACCAAACCATCTCAGCATCCCTTTCTCGATTTCGGTCACTACGTCCTCTTTTACGCCACACCATTCTCTTATCACACTATTTCTAATCCTGTCACTCAATTTAATACCAATCATACTCCTTAGCGCTCTCATTTCCACTGCATTAATTCTACTTTCATGCTTCTGCCATACCCAGCTTTCACTGCCATACATCAGTGTTGGTACCAAAACACCCCTATGAACAGCCAAACGAACCTTGTGAGACACCTTCTGACTCCTCATAAAGGCGTGCAGGGCACCATTCACCATGTTTCCAGCATTCACTCTTCTTTCAGTATCACTTTCACACTTTCCATCTCTCGTAAACTTTGAGCCCAAATACACAAACTCCTTCACTTGTTAGACTTGTTCACCATCTATTAATATAGTACACTCTGTCATACATTCTTCTCTTTCAAGTACCATTACTTTCGTCTTGCTTACATTTACTTTCATTCCTTTCCTGTCCAAAGCCACATTCATCATTGTTACCATCTCCTGCAACTTTTTTTTTCTGAATGGTAAGTATTTTGACCAGATAAACTTTGGTAACAACATTTATCAGTCCCAAGTCACATATTTCTCAGAGAACGATAAAAATTTCACATTTTAAGCAGGTATTTGATAAAAATTCATACATTTTAGTATTGAGATCCCTTGCAAGAAATGGATACACTTATGGTTCCATCCTTAACAGAAAGTGCTGCAACGTGCTACAATAAAACCATAAAAAAAATTGTACGTACCTACCTACCTACAAAATTTTTTAATTATTAGTCATGTTTGACAATAAAAATGCCCTGTTTACTAGGCCCCACACTAGGCAAGCCTTACATTCACAGAGTACTGTGGTTATATTACGGGTAAAATTATTGTGAGGCAGTTATCTATCTACTCATAAATTTGTGGTTATTGTTTATTTAGACTAGGGTCATCAACCTCACCGGTACCATCAAGATCCCACCAGAAGGGTGACGTCCAGATCATGCGGGATGGGAGCCGGGCGGGTGCGGGTAACCGCGGGTCGCGGGGGGAGGAGGGTGGTGGTAGGTACTCACTCTCCGTAAGCGCCCTCGCCCAGCACTTGCGCCACCAGCCAGCCTTCCACGAACTCTCCGCCGCCGCCCGCCATCATCTGCAACCAACACCGCGCCATTAGACCACGCCGCCTGCCGTGCGCCGACACTTCAACCATCCCTCTTCCCGAGTGCCTCCCGGTCGATACTCACCCGAAATATTCATCACCGAACACCCATCCTACGTTCTCTCGGCATTCACGGCCCGACGCCACGACGAAGGCGTAAATCGAGCACGATAACGAACATAAATGGCGGCAGGCACGTGGAGATCGGCGAACAAAGCGACCGCCGATCACCGCCTTTACACCTCAGTGCGGTAATGGTACTAGTCAAGTCATAAATCGTGGGGATCGCTATTTATTAGCGAAAATAAAGCGCTCACGCGACTTTCAAATAGGCTCCTCATAAAATAAAAGACTAACCTTTTCCGAAAATTCACCATTTTGCTATTTTCCTTTCTTTCGACATGGATGGATCGTTCCCAGCGCTTCCGTCCGACCTCCGTCCGTTCGTTTCATTGCATATCTACCATACCATAGACTAAATTATTGCCAGCCCTTTCTTTATATTTGCTTTTCCTATAATATATTTTTACTCCAACAACTCTATATCCTCACATTTTTAACTTTTAATCTTTTTTACTTTTTGATATTAAAATACTCAGAATTTTGGAATCGCTCTCAAAAATGACCTAGTTAATTGTGATACACACCGTAAAATCTATCGAATTCGCGTTCAGTCAGTCCTCAATAGGGTGTTTTCCGGTACCTTTTAAAAGGTCAACTAGATGGCACTGCTAGTTTACACTGGGAAAACGAGAGCTCAAATACTGGATGGTCACGGACGGTCACCATTAAACGGCCCATACAAAGCCCTGCCTGCAGGGCCCTGCTTGCAGTGCGCACTGCCAATCGTACCGTGTGTGGTGTTGCAGGGCCGATGTAACGGCGATTTTGTCGGCCCTGCATGCCCACACAAAGTACGATTGGCAGTGGCACTGCAAGCAGGGCCCTGCAGGCAGGGCTTTGTATGGGGCCCTTTACCTAATTAGTATGATCAGAATTCGTAAATACCCAAGAGATATTATTATTCTACGGTACATACCTTTTTCACGTGTAATTCGAATCCTTAAGCATATTACTTATTAAATTTTGGTTTCTAAATATTTTATGTCCGTATTTTCGGTAGAATGTACGGAATGTATGTTTAAAAAGGATTCACGCTATAGCCCAAGTCACACAAAGGCGTTAGCGGAAGCGTTCCGGGGCCGGTATTTTTGTAAAGTATGAGTTCTTATGCACCCTGTCACATTAAAATAGAGATGGGCGTTATGCAACGTAAATAGTTTCAATAACTATGTATCGGTGCAATAACTAAAATACGGTGTTCTTTTTTGCAATAACTATTTATTTGACGAAACTATTTATCGAAATAAAAACTGCGTATTAAAAATACGCTTACCTTAACTAAGTTTAAAAACAACGAAATTGGAAAAAACTAAACAAAATATTATAAAAAATTGGTCAATTCAGATGCGCAAACAAAGAAAAGTAATTAACACAATAACAATATTCACTTGTCCTATAAGAAATAAAAATTATTTATTCAAAATACCAATAATATCGGATGTAATAACTAAAATAACGAAATACCCCGTTCACCGCGATAACGCAATAATACCAATAACGCACAGTAACAAAACCGCTTCTTAAATCTCCATATCATCCAATACATAGTTATTGAAATAAATAGTTTCAAAACCCGTTATCGGGTATTGATAACTAGTTACTTTTCGGTATTGGGAAATCGCGTACCGACCCACCTCTACATTAAAAGCGGTCGCGGTGCAGTGCGGTCCGGGCGCGGACTTTGACATTGTATTTTTTTTATAAGAATTTTGCGGCTTTGCGCAGACTTTTTTTTAGGTTATCAGTTTGGTTTTTTGTTTAGAGCAAAGGATTTACATCTTTTAAATAATCACAGATAAATAATGTCACACCGACCGCTACCGCGCCGCTGTCCCGCCGCGGTTTCCGCGCGGTACCTCTGTATGACTGGTTCCGGAACGCTTTCGCTTCCCGCAGGTCCGCCCCCGGACCGCTTTACCGCTTATACCGCTCTGTGTGACTTGGGCTTAAAAGTTATTAAATCATGAACTCAAAAGAGCGTTCACCATAAAAAAGTCAAATCACTACGTTTCTTTTCAGAAAATTTTTAGTAATTTGATAGTTTAAACAACTCAAATAAGAAATAATACTATTCTATTCAGTTTCTATGATCGTATGAATAGACATTTGATTGATGCTGTCAAAATATCTGATTGTTTTCTTGTAAGAAGGTTTTATTTAAAATACAAATAATAAAAAAAAGTAATCACCAACAGTGATCAGCGTACCATCCATCGAAAACTAAAAGAACGTACGTAACAAACGTCAAGGAAAACTCCTTATTACTAAGGGAACTTTATTTGAAGTAATAAGGGCGACCCTAAAATAATTACACTAAAGCTAATTTTTGCACAGAATCGTTCTTTAGGACCACAAAAGTATATCCTTAAAGTTCCTTGCCCCTAGGGTGTCGGCTCCCCCCCTCCCAAAATGTGTCCCTTTTTAAGTATTTTTTTTTTCAAAACCTGTGGAGTTTAGGTCGAAACTGTCAAAGAAGCAAATAATCCATATACAATTACCTATTAAATGGTATCAGTAGCAATCTGATTGCAGGTTTCTAAGATATGTTAAGCAACATAACCCAAAAAAAATAAAGATTGGTAAATTTCCAGGAATTTTTTAACTTACTCAAATATTTTTAAAGGTATTGACATAACTTTATGAGTAAACATTATTCTTTGCATATTTGTCGATAAAATTGTACCTAAATTTCTTAAATTGTCAAATCAGTAATAAAGTTGCGGTCCATTGCATTTGAAAGTTTTGTTTTATGTTACAAGTGATGGGCTCTACTCACGCAACAATCTCAATCACAATCAGTTGTCGCAATCTGCAGATTGTTAACAGATTGCAAAGTAAGTAGGCAGATTGGGTCTGACTTCCAACTAAGTAATTGTCAAAATGTACAATCCAATCTTAGCAATCTACAATCTGTTAAACAAATTGCGTCCAAATTGCAATGTGTGGAGCGTGATTGCATGCAATTTTCATACATTTAGCTCTATGGTTGCAATTTTGCGACTCTATCTATAGGACGTATTTTATCTAATATGTGGCTGTCATTTATTATTGTTGTTAGATAAAAGCGATAAAAGCAATGTTTTTAGCCACAATCATCTTCTTTTCGACTCTAATTGCATAATTGCTTGCTGTAATTTGATGAATCGATGGTAAGCACAAGTCCCGCATGTTGAAATTGCGATAGTTTTGAAAATTTTGAAATTACGCGGCATGAAATTATGATGAAATTGCTTTGTGAGTAGAGTACAGACAATCTCGATTCTACAGATTGTCACAACTAATTGTGATGGAAATTGTCGCGTGAGGAGACCTTTTGAGCAAACGAGCAGGTGGGCCACCCGATGGCAAGTGGTCTCCACCACCCATAGCAACCACTGTCTTATTAGTAGCATATTTTGACGCTAATAAGACAGCAAAGCGCGTTGCCCACCCTGAGAACTAAGATGTTATGTCTCATGTGCCAGTAATTTCACTGGATCCCTTATCCTTCAAACCGAAAACAGCAGTGCAAACACTACTGCTTCACGGCAAAAATAGGCAAGGGGGTGTTACTTCCCCAGACGGACTGTGCACAAAAGCCCTACCACCTACAAATAAAAGTTATAACGATATAAGACATTGATAATATACCTACGGTCCTACGCATACAAGGTTTTTGTCGTGATTTCCTGTACGTTGAATTCCATAATTAAGTAGTCTCTACTCTTCTACAAGACCCAATCAAATAAGGTAAGTAACCTTTTTAACTTGTTAATATTTTTATGTTAATTACTCATGTTAAATATTTATGTTATCTCTACTGTTTTAATTACTCTTTGTAGTTATGCGCCTCAAAAATCAACATACGAGTATATGTTATAAGGAGATGTTCGTTTCCTGTGCTCTAATTTGGTGTTTGTTAATTTGAAATATAGTTTTTGATGGATATGAAACAATAACAACAAAGGGAGAAGAGCGTCATCACAGGATAAAAGCAAAATCTGCACCAAATATAGCAATAATATAAATATAAATATAAGTATAAATATAAATATAAATATAAATATAAATATAAATATAAATATAAATATAAATATAAATATAAATATAAATATAAATATAAATATAAATATAAATATAAATATAAATATAAATATAAATATAAATATAAATATAAATATAAATATAAATATAAATATAAATATAAATATAAATATAAATATAAATATAAATATAAATATAAATATAAATATAAATATAAATATAAATATAAATATAAATATAAATATAAATATAAATATAAATATAAATATAAATATAAATATAAATATAAATATAAATATAAATATAAATATAAATATAAATATAAATATAAATATAAATATAAATATAAATATAAATATAAATATAAATATAAATATAAATATAAATATAAATATAAATATAAATATAAATATAAATATAAATATAAATATAAATATAAATATAAATATAAATATAAATATAAATATAAATATAAATATAAATATAAATATAAATATAAATATAAATATAAATATAAATATAAATATAAATATAAATATAAATATAAATATAAATATAAATATAAATATAAATATAAATATAAATATAAATATAAATATAAATATAAATATAAATATAAATATAAATATAAATATAAATATAAATATAAATATAAATATAAATATAAATATAAATATAAATATAAATATAAATATAAATATAAATATAAATATAAATATAAATATAAATATAAATATAAATATAAATATAAATATAAATATAAATATAAATATAAATATAAATATAAATATAAATATAAATATAAATATAAATATAAATATAAATATAAATATAAATATAAATATAAATATAAATATAAATATAAATATAAATATAAATATAAATATAAATATAAATATAAATATAAATATAAATATAAATATAAATATAAATATAAATATAAATATAAACATAAATATAAATATAAATATAAATATAAATATAAACATAAATATAAATATAAACATAAATATAAATATAAACATAAACATAAATATAAACATAAATATAAATATAAACATAAATATAAATATAAACATAAACATAAATATAAACATAAATATAAATATAAACATAAATATAAATATAAATATAAACATAAATATAAATATAAATATAAATATAAATATAAATATAAATATAAATATAAATATAAATATAAATATAAATATAAATATAAATATAAATATAAATATAAATATAAATATAAATATAAATATAAATATAAATATAAATATAAATATAAATATAAATATAAATATAAATATAAATATAAATATAAATATAAATATAAATATAAATATAAATATAAATATAAATATAAATATAAATATAAATATAAATATAAATATAAATATAAATATAAATATAAATATAAATATAAATATAAATATAAATATAAATATAAATATAAATATAAATATAAATATAAATATAAATATAAATATAAATATAAATATAAATATAAATATAAATATAAATATAAATATAAATATAAATATAAATATAAATATAAATATAAATATAAATATAAATATAAATATAAATATAAATATAAATATAAATATAAATATAAATATAAATATAAATATAAATATAAATATAAATATAAATATAAATATAAATATAAATATAAATATAAATATAAATATAAATATAAATATAAATATAAATATAAATATAAATATAAATATAAATATAAATATAAATATAAATATAAATATAAATATAAATATAAATATAGATCCTAACAAATTGATCACAGTTCAACAATCAGAATTTTTAGAAATAATGTCAACAAAAATAATCTGGTTCAATTATTGGTCACTTGTTTTAATGCTGCCGGACATCATGCTCTCCAATAACCTGGTGACGCTGATTCAACGATAGCCGTAAAGCCCTGGAATATGACAAGAGCCACGACGACGTCGTAGTGGTTGCCAACGACACAGATATCCTGATTCTATTAATTGGAAGATCACAGACTGATACACATATAAAAGTTTTACATCCTCCTTCAACTCAGACGGCTGGCAAAATATTCGATATCGGGCATATCAATGAAAGTTTAGGTGTCATGAAAAAGGTTGTGCTCATTGGTCACTTATTTACAGGTTGTGACACAACCAGCGCTTTTTTCAACAAAGGCAAAAAACAAGCATGGAAAAAGCTTCGGCAGTCTCCATCCTTGATTTCCATGATGGCAGTTTTTTCACAGCCCCTTTTTTCAAAAAAGAAGAAATTATAGCTGCTGGAGAAAAAATTGCCTTAGCACTTTATGGCAACGATTCCAGTTGCGATTGCAATACTTTAGACGAAATGAGGGCGAAGAATTATCTTCGGAAAATTGCAACACAACCAGTCAATGCCTCATTTCGTCTAGAGTCCCTGCCACCTACCTCTGATGCGTATGCACAACACTCATTACGCCTGTATCTACAGGTGCAAGAATGGCTAGGGCATCAATTAAATCCGCAGGACTGGGGGTGGAAGAATCTAGGGAATAGGTTAGTGCCAGTGGCTATGACGTTTCCTCCTGCACCAGAGCATTTATTAAACCTAGTGTTATGCAATTGTAAAAGTGTTTGCACAAATAGGTGTGACTGTGTGCGTGCTGGGTTAAAATGTTGTGTGATGTGTGGACATTGCCGCGGATCAACATGCAGAAATGTAACATATCTATATATATAAAAGAAGAAGGTGACTGACTGACTGACTGACTGACATATCAACGCTTAGCCCAAACCACTGGGTCTAGAGATTCCAAATTTGGCACGTAGGTTCCTTATGAGGCCTAGGGGTGCACTAAGAAAGGGTTTTACAAAATTCCACCCCTAAGGGGGTAAAATAGGGGATGAAAGTTTGTATGAAAGTCCGTCAGTTTTGAAGTTAGGATCTTCAAAATTTGTATTTAGGCTGACGACTAAAAATTAATATTTGCGTGTCTCAGGGTTTTTGAAAATTGTGAAAAGGGGGATGAAGTTGAAAATTCTTTATTTTTAAAGTAAAATCCACATAATTTATTATTTAGGCATTAATGATGTAATTCTATGCAACGTTCATCACTGTTATTGAAATTCCACCCCAAATTCAACCCCTAAAAAAGAGAAATGGGGTGGAATTTGGCATCATCATATCAGCCGAAAGACGTCAATTGCTGGACATAGGCCTCCCCTAAAGATCTGCATGACAACCAGTCCTGTGCTGCTCGCATCCAGCGGCTCACTGCCACTTTAGATAAGCAATTTTCAGGGCTATGCTGAGGGTTCCGATATACCTATAGTATTTTTAGAACCAATAAAGCCTATTTTAGGACTGCAAAACCAAGTTTGTTGGTAAAGGTCTCTTTCCAGATTTCTGAGAAAAATTGTTACTTAAAGAGATTGTTTTATTTTTGCTGTAATCTAAATATATAAAAGAGCATGTCCTGACTGACTGACTGATTCATCAACGCCGAGCCGTAACCGCTATAGAGACAGATCTGAAATTTTGTACACAGGTTCTATGCACGTCAAAACCACCCATTAAGAAAGGATTTTGGAAAATTCATCTCCCAAAGGGGTGAAATAAGGGATGAAAGTTTGTATGAAAGTCCTTTGTTTCTTGAGCTAGATTCACAAAAATTTGAATTTAAGCTTCTGGTAAAAAATAAAGAAACATTTAAGCATTTCTTAAAAATCATCCTTCAAGGGGGTGAAAAAGGGGATGATTTTTTTCCGTATATTGGTCTATAAGTCTTACATTTTTAAAGGTAGAATTTTATTATAGAAATTTGGTTCCGAGCTCATGGTAAAAAATAAAAAGTACGTATTTAAGAATTTTTCTAAATTCATCTCCTAAGGGGGTGAAATAAGGGATGAAAGTTTGTATGAAAGTCCGTTAGTTTTGAAGTTAGGATCTTCAAAATTTGTATTTAGACTGACGACTAAAAATTAAGTTTAACGTGTCTCAGGGTTTTTGAAAACTCTACACCCTAAGGGGTGAAAAGGGGGATGAAGTTGAAACTCCTTCATTTCAAAGTAATATCCACTAAATTTATTATTTAGGCATTAGGGTTGTAATTCTGTGGAACATACATCACTGATATTGAAATTTCACCCCAAATTCAACCCCTTAAAGAGGGAAATGGGGTGAAAAAGGGGGAGGGGCAGGGGGAGAGGGAGGAGGGGGAGAGACAGAGGGAGGGGGAGGGGGAGAGACAGAGGGAGGGGGAGAGGAAGGGGGGAGAGAGAGGGAGAGGGTTTTAGTTTTTCTCAATTACTTCTGCGAATTGGCTCTGTTTTGAAATATTACATAAAGGTGTCTCTCATCTCTCTCTTTACATTTGTTAGGATACTGCTGCTAAGTTCCTCTGTTCTGAGTAATTTATGAGTAACGTCTGTATATTATATAAAATTCAGCTGGATCTTGAATTATACTTATTGATTTGCATAGTTGCTGTTTTTCCTTAGTTTAAAATTACCCCGAAATGACGGGAAAATATCTCATTGCTTCGGAAACGGTAACAACATAAATACGAAATCCACGCGAGCGAAGCCGCGGGCAACAGCTAGTAATGTAATATAAAAGATGACGATTATTAACAATAATGATTAAAAAAAAATATGCCAAAACAGTCGCTTGTTTTATTTGTTCCTCTAAATTTCAAAGTATATAATAGCAACTTACATTTTTTTATAATTTACGTATTCATTTTTTCTTAAAATAAATGGATAATTCATACAAGAACTGTGTACCTATGTACATGTTTTGGTACATCATGACGTATAGATCAACTTTAGCTTAGATGTACAGTACTACATCTTTATTACGATTTTGTCAATTTCAGAATATTTGGTCTCAATTTAACGATAAATAGGCAAGGAATAATAGTTATAATCATAATATTTATTGCTATATCACAATTAATGTAGTACAAGATGTATTTATACATGGTCTAATTAATTGTGACGCCCCGTTAGGGCATTGCAACAGTGGCAGAGGGCCTGGATTTTCTAATATAATCAAATAAAGAATTTTTTTCATAGATTGATGTGTTAAATATATTTATTGCGAGTCAAATTACATTTTAATAGAATATCCTTAATATTAACAGCAAAAATTACAAATAGCATAAAAAATAATTGTCCAAAAATTAATCGAATAACCCGCCCCTGATCGTTCCCGGTGCAAAGGTGCCCATTACACTAGCTGCATTGCCGCGCTGAATGGCGACGGCTAACCTTTGCATCAGGAACGATCCTGAGCGGGAGTCGCCCCCTTTTTCACGAAGTCGCCGGCCGATCTCGGCGACAAAACATTTTGCGTCGGAGCCCCAACACCCTGTCGTCTCCACTGCCAGCGGCACAAATATATATTGCGGCAAGAGGGCTGCATATTTCTCCATTTTCTTTTGAGCGGCTAATTCGGCGGCTGCACCAGCTGACGACGACGTACGGCTTAAGTGGCTAGGAGCGAAGGTGCTGACACACGTAGCGTCCCAAAGGAGGCAACGCCCCTTCGCCCAAGGAACCAACGTCAACCCATCTGGCCTTTTACCGTCTGTTCGACTAAGGCCAGGAGGTTCTAGGACACATGGGACGCTCGCGGAAATCAGTGCCCTCCTGACGATGTCATTGAGAGCGTGGTGACGCGGAAACCTCCCTGAGCAGCGACAGCAACTCATAGCATGGTGACCGTTGGCCTCCACCATGGAACCGCAGATGCATTTATGTGGCTCACAAACATCGCAGCCCAGGCGGAGAGCAACGGCCACCCGCAAAGAGTTATCGTCGAGTAACGTGCCCAGGTGAGGTGATGGCAGCGCCTGCAACCACGCTCCGGATTCTGACTGTGACACCGCCTTGATTCTAGCCAAGTCAGCACCTGAGGCCCCCTCCGCAAGACGGTCGAGAATTAGTTTGGCACCGATATCATCCCAGGAACGCTGCACACGCGGAATCTTGGGAGCAACGGCGCCCGAATTGCAAGCCGACCAAGCCGTTAAGGCATCCGCGGCAAAAGGGATACTGACCTGATCACCATTGGAAGACAAAATAGAAGTGACCAAACCCGTTACCCCATGCGCAGACGCCAAGAAGGCTGGCAGGCCGACATCCCGTGCACACCTCACTCCCAAACCACCATATCGGATGGGCAAAGCAGCTTGGCACCACTGATCGGAGTTGAGGGCGACATTAAGAATACTCTCGACCGTCAATCTGAGTTCGCCATCAAAGGAGGAGACTTCTTGACTATACAGCCAAGTTGGTGCAGTGCGCAACAAATAAGTTATTTTTGGCACCGCGAAGCACATGCGCAAGAGTGTAAGCGCAACATGGGCTGGTAGATGTTGGAGACGTTCACGCGCTGCGGTGAGAGTTCTCTTTCGATCCAATATAGCTTCCGGAACTGCATCAGGGAAGATCGGCGAGCCCAAGAGGCAAAAAGATGCAGGAGATAACTCCTTAAGGCCGGGAAGAAAAGAATGAAAATGAGTGCACTCTAAAGAGGCCTGTGAACTGCAAGGGAAAATCTCACACTTGGCCGCATTGATTTCCAGCCCCACCTCTCTAAGACGCGGCACCAAATTAACGATGTCTTGCTTTACTTGCTCTGGTGTACCACCAATAGTACCATCGTCCAGGTACCAGAGGTTGAGCGGTGATTTTAATTCCACAATCATCTCATGGATGGCGAGGCTGAAAACAAGCGGTCCAAGTGGGTCTCCCTGTTGAACCCCAACTTGAGACGAGATCTGAGTGCCATCAAAGAAAAGGTTGGAAGGAGCAAGGTAAACCTGATGCAGGAAGGGATACAAAGAGGGTATCTTTTCTCGAACCTGGTGCAGTAGAACGTCCCTCTCCAGTGTGTTAAACGCGTTCTTAATATCCAGCTTAACTATGACACAACCGGAGTTTTCAGCACCCATTGCAAACGCACGTGTAGCATGGATTGCTGCTTCGCATCCGAGGGGGGTGCCGAACCCCAGCTGGTGCGGCTGCAGGTGTTCTGACAACGTATAAAGAATTAAATTTTTACTAACTATTAAATTACATTAAATAGTTTTTAATAACAATACAGGAAAATACAATTCAATTATTAATTTTTGCAAAAGAATAAACTATATAAAAAAGAAATCTCAATAAAAAAATCAAGTAAATTGAAATAGTCAATTTGTCAATTTATATGAAATCATAATTAAAGTTATCATTAAATTATTATTATTACATATTTCAAAGTTTAATTTAATTTAGGAAGTCGAAGTGTTTAAAGATGACTTTTACGTATTTTTATTATTATATATATATACAGGGTGTTAATTTAATTGCGTGCCATAGCTTAAGGGGTGCTTCAGTTACGATAAAGGAACAAAAAAAAAATAATAAAAAATATCCTAGTGAAAAAAAAACTAAAACTGCATTGAAACTTAACTAACGCGGAGCAACGTCGCTAGCGCGCGAGTATCAGTGAATAAGGTAGGCAAATCATCATCATATCAGCCGAAAGACATCCACTGCTGGACATAGGGTTCCCCTAAAGATCTCCATGACGACTACATAACTGAAACTCTTTCGCGCGCTTTTGGTAGCGCGCCCATTCGCGCTGTCATTTCCCTCCGCGTTAGTTTAGTTCCAATGGGGTTTTATTTATTTTTTAGTAGGATTTTTTTTAAATATATTTTTTTAGTTTCTATATCGTTACTGAACCACCCCTTAAGCTATGGCACGCAATCAAATTAACAGCCTGTATATATATTCACTTATTTATTATTATTTTTTATTTATTTATTCACTTATTATTTATTGTCTTCCCAGAATTCCTTCAGACTTAACTTAACTTAACTATCTGGATTGAAGGGAAAAGGTGTTTTTGATTTCTTATGAATTTACATGCTTCCAGTATATAGATCGATGTCAGCGTGAGTAAGTTGTGTTTTTTAAAATGAGGTCTACATGATTCCATTTGATCTATATTAGTTAGTATTCTTACGCATTTCTTTTGAAGGATAAAAATATTCTGTATATCTGTAGAATTACCCCACAGAATAATGCCATAACTTAGTCTATGGTATGCTTATGCGTAGTAAGCTGAGAGTGCTGTTTTAAAATCAGTCACTTTTTTTAAGAGGGAGAGTGCGTAGATGAGTGAAGAAAGTTTATTGGATAGTTTTTGAATATGAGATTTCCAGTTTAAATTTGTGTCATTGTTTATACCTAATAGCGTTGTATTATTCATGGGTTCTAGGTCGGTATTTTCAGCGGTGGTGTAACTCAAACTTGAAGGGGTTTTTTGATGTGGTCTTAATTGTATTAAATTAGTTTTATCGAAATTTAATTTAAGATTATGGCATTCCAGCCAGTTTTTAATTGGGTAGAGGGTGTCATTTAGCTGTTCTTCTAGTTCTGATGTATTTGAGCAAGTAAGTAGGACCGAAATGTCATCTGCAAACAGGATACATCGATCATCATTGAACAGCCTTGGTAAGTCATTGATGTAGATAAGAAAAAGATAACATCCTAAGACGCTACCTTGTGGGATAGAGCTCGCGATTGAAATTTTGTCCGATCGTATATTTTCTATTTTCCTGGATGAAAAGTCTGTATTTTGAATTACGACATGTTGAGCTTGATTTTCGAGGTAGGATTTAAACCAGTCGTACGCTGTTCCTCTTATACCTGTACCATAGAACTTGCGTAAGAGAATCTCGTAATTTACTCTATCGTACGCTTTGCTCATATCGAACAGCAACCCAACAGCGTATTTTTTGTTATCACGTGCTTCCAAAATTTTTTGAGTGTATTTGTATACTGCTAGAGTAGTGGATTTGTTTTTACAGAATCCGTATTGGTTTGCGTCGAAGATCTGGAACTTTTCGTAGAAAGTATACAATCGTTTTACCATTGCGGTTTCAAAAATTTTACATGAGGTGGTAAATAAGGAAATGGGGCGGTAATTGTTTGGATCGGACTTATCGCCTTTTTTATGTATTGGCTTCACAAGGGATATTTTAAGAGCATCTGGGAAGGTACCCTCACAAAATTATTTATTTATTAGAAAAGTATAGGGCACGGTTAATTCATTACAACATTTTTTTATTACCACGGGGGGGAGTTCGTCTATTCCGAAGCTATGTTTATTTATTAAATTTTTAATTATTTTATTTACTTCTTCAAAGTTTACAGGGAGCAAATAAAAAAAAATTACGACAGTATTTACTGGGTAAGTTTCTCGTGTAGTAGATAAGAAACTATTTTGGGGACCGCTGATGGATGTAAAGAAGTTATTAAAAGCATTTGCAACTTTCTTTGGGTCTTCAAGGGGATAATTGTTGATTTTTAGCCTAATATTATTTTTAATTGTACTGGGTTTTTTATTAGTTTCATTTTGTATAATTTGCCACATTGTTCTAGATTTATTTTCCTTGCTATTGAATTTTCGAATATTACTTATTTTTTTGGATTTATGTACTAGTTATTTTTGGATTTTAGTGTAAGATTTATAATATTTTCGAATAACTTTATTTTTTGTTTGTGAGGTTAATAGACTTAAGAGCCTTTTGTTTTTATAGGATACTTTTATGCCTTTAGTCAGGTAAGTTTTCTTAATTTTAGCTTTAAATTTGACTAATTTTTGTGGAAAGAATTTATTAAGAAGTTTATTTAAGGTTCCGCTAAAAATATTATAGTTTTCGTTTATAGTTTTATTTATTAATAATAGTTGATTCCTATTAATATTTCCGCGTTCGTTTTTAAATTGATTGATATTAGTTTCGTTAAAAATTCTTTTAAATAAAAACAATTTTGAGTAGATAATGAAAGTGGCAAAGTAAATTTGTGATCAGAAAAACCAAACTCTTCCACAATCAACTTTCGTGATTTTTGAATTGAAATTTGTAAAGACTAAGTCGATACATGTGGCAGTATTAGCAGTGACTCTTGTTACTACATTGACTTGTTGACGAAAATTATATGAAAGCATTAAATAAAGAAGAGTTGTTTTAGACTTACTATTTTTACTAAAATCCACATTAAAGTCTCCTCCTAAAATAATATTTTTATTTTTATTTTCTGCGGTTATAATTTTTAGTATTTTTTCAAAATTATTGTAAAAAGCTTCAACTTCCCTGTTACTATTTGGCCAGTATAAATTTATTAATAGCACATTAATTTTATCTATTTCTATTGCGCAGATTTCGAAGACCAATTCTGTTGACATTTGCTCAATATCTTTCCTTTCTCTACATTCGACTTGATTTTTAAGCATGATGCATACACCTCCGCCTTCGTGTTTATTTCTACAAAAAGAAGATCGTATTGAATTTACGTTTATGAGCTCCAATTTCTCCTCATTCAGCCACGATTCCGAAATACATATAGCTTGAATTGATGTTTTTTCCTCAACAAGAGCTTGCAGTAGATGGGTTTTATTGTAGAGGCTTCTCATGTTCTGGAACAAAACCTGGAGTTCAGTGTCGAAAGGTGTTGTTTCTGCTTTCAGTTTCACTCGAGGGGTTACGAAATGTAGAGGGATTATGTCCTGTATCACTCCGATGTCGTTGAGTTACAGGTGATATACCCGATAGCTCTATATTGTAATTCTTTCCAGTGGTAGAGCGCGTCCGTCGGGAACGTGTGTCTTCTTTATCCTTTTCATCTTGCATGTCCTTGAGTACTTCGTTCAAATCCTTTAGTAATATTTCTTTACCTTCTACAAATAATTTACTTTGCTTTATTACTGCATGTTTCCCATTTTTTCGAGCCAAATAAAGGGCTTGTCTTAATTTCTTTCTTTCACGTAAGGTTGATTCATTGTAAAAGTCTGTAACGCTAAAACTCGTACCTCTGAAGTAGTTTGAGTTTTCTAGTATGTAATTCTTCATCTTTTTACTAATAAGTTAAATTTTTATAGGTCTTTTAAAACCGTTTTTACCTATGTACGTCAGTTCCTCGATGTATCCTGTTAAGTCAAGTCAATACTTTTAAAATTACTTGAGTAGGTTAAATAATGCGAGGAGTTATGCGTATTTTTATTTATTGCGTTATGTTGATGTCAAAAACCTGCAATCTGATTAGTATGATACTAACACCATTTGATAGGTAATTTTATATGGATCATTTCTTTCTTTGACGGTTTTGACCTAATCTCCAGTTTTTGAAAAAAAGTTAAAAAACTAAAAAAAGGGACACATTTGGGGGGAGGGGGGGGGGGGGAGGGGGGTGACGCCGACACCCTAGGGGCAAGGAACTCTAAGGATATACTTTTATGGTCCTAAAGAATGATTCTGCGCAAAAATTAGGTTTAGTGTAATTATTTTTAAAATTAATATTACTGGCGTATATTGGTTGGCCGTTCGGCACGTGTGCAAACTGCCGCTCTGCGTAGGATAACCTATTATTGTGTTTGGAGGTTTAGATTACCATGAAAATTTCAATAAATGGTACAGCAGCACTGCATTTACTTTCTCGCGATAGGCAAGTAAAAAGTATGAACTGCAAACTTAAATTTGTATTGCTATATCTATAGTATGAAAATACAAACTTGAATTTAAGTTTTTCCAAAAAAAGAAATCCCATGAAATATTTAGATTAATTCAGATTTCAAATTGTTTAATTTTAAAACAAACTAACAGTAAACGATTTCGAGTAAGATTCAAGCATGATTTTTTTTTCATTTCCTTACACCTATTTCTTAGGGAAAGTTGTTCAGTTTAGGCTACTGAGCAACCCTTTCTGTTTTTGATACACCATGTTTAAAAAAGTTTTGAAAAAAAAAACAAATAGAATATTCAGTTAATGTAAGCTATGTTAATGTAAGCGTTCTAATAAATTATAAACACATTGTTATCGAGTATCGTTTGTTTATATAAGAGCTAATTTAAATAGAAGTTGCCCTATTATAGAGGAAAACTATTACGAAGAGTTTAAGAGAGCTCTTAAGGTCATTACAACATTAGAAAAGAAATTAGAAAGTGCAGACAATCAAATAGAATTGTTGTTAGAGGAAAATAACACCCTTAATAAAAAACTGGAGGCATACGAACTGAAAATTCGTTACCTTAATCGTGTTTGCCAACCCTCATCTCAGACACCAAGCAGTAATAAAACTAAAAGTGCGAAAAAATCAACACATACCCATACTCATGTTGTAAACAAAGGCAATAACGAAAGTTTTTCTAATCTCAACATACCTTTACATGTTTCCAACTCTACATTGAGTAATAAGAAACAAAAACAGCAAAAAAAACCAGAAGTTCAACATTTTAAGGCAAACGATAAATTACAAAATTTTGAGAAACACCGACCAAAAATATGCATCTTAAGCTCAAATAAAGTAAACAATATCTTATCTATATCAGAAAACAAGTTGGAAGGACACTCAATCTGTCATCACTTGACGCCTGGAAGTAACACTATCCAGATTTTAAATGGTCTCAATAAGAAAATAGAAGGCTATACGATGAGAGATTATTGCATCATACTTATCGGAGAAGAAGACTTTAAATACACAAAAAAATATATCGATCTAGTAAAAAAAATTAGACAAACCTGTGAAAAGATTGACTTTACAAACATAATAATTTACCTACCAACGTATAAATTTGGAAAACAACTAGATATTTTTTATTTTATTTTTATTTTACTTTTTTAGGAAAACTTACAGCAAAAAATATACTTAAGTTGATTCAAAAACAGTAGCTTGAAACTACGCCATTTACAAGTTTTCGCCTATAACACGTTAATGTGTAAAGATAAAAAAAAAACTAAATATCAACAAAATATAAAATCTTGAAAGGGGGTAAATGGTTCTTAAATCTACTATGATATAAAAAGATTACATTATCTTAACATACGAAAGGTCTACCGAAACTTAAAAGCAATTATTAGGTAGGTACTTATAAAAAACACTAAAAGTAAAATACAGAAAATCTAACCATAGCATGAAATTTGTTAGCAAGAGATAACTCACAGATCTGGCGTCAAATGAGAATAAGAAAAAAAGAAACAAATTCATAAAAAATAGCCCCAACAATTATAGCCTAACAAAACATCAATGCATGGTGGTGAGAGGTGGTTGTGGTGCGTTATGAAAGAAACCACTCATGAACAGTCGCCGTACATGGGTGCGTTTGGAAAAGAATAAATCAAGTGATTTAGTATAGGTGTCGTTAAACTTTTTGCCAACTCGCCGCAAGAACGAGTTTTTGCGATACTCAGTTCGCGAAAACGACAGGTCTAGTTGTAAATGATTGTGTCTTCTACTTCTGATGGGCGGTAGCCTAAATTTTATAGAAGCCAATAATTCGGGGGAGTCAATTTTACCGCTGACAATATCGTGCAGAAATGTTAAATCTGCAGCATCTCTGCGAATGTGCAATGGTAATATGTGATGGGTTTTACAAGATTCGTAATAATCAGAACAAAAAATTCTAAATTTTCTATTAAGCAGCCTTAAAAATTTTTTTTGGATTTTTTCAATTTGGTTTAGATAAATGTTGTATTTAGGGTTCCATAATTGCGAAGCATATTCTAGATGACTTCTAACAAGAGCACAATATAAAATTTTAATAGTCTTCGCTTTTTTGAAGTTTTTTGCTACTCTAAATAAGAAACCAAGTGTCTTATTTGCTTTTTTTGTTATATTGTCTATGTGTTGGTCGAGGAGCAGCTTGGAGTCCAATATCACACCTAGATCACGGATTTTGTTGACCCTGACTAATGATTGGTTGTTTATTGTGTAGTTGAAAATGAGAGGTTTTGGTTTTCTTGTGAAAGTTATGACATTACATTTTTGGATATTGAGGTCGAGTTTGTTATTAACACAATATTGTTCCAACTTGGCCAGGTCTTCTTGTAGCTTCATGGCATCTTCTGTTGATGAGACAGATTTAAACACTTTCATATCGTCAGCAAATAGTAATATGTATAATTCCCGAGTAGAGAGCTTCAATAATCTTCTGTACCTGGATATCTCTACGCACAAATATGCTTACATACTGGATTCGAATTTGAACCTTACTTGTGATTACATCATGTTTCATAGACGAAGTGGATCTCTCAACAATCGTGGTGTAAGGACTATATTTGAAGATATAAAACAACTGATAAATGAAATTTGTAAAGGAAATAAACCAGACAAACCTGTAAATGAGTTTTTTCGAGAATCAATTCAACATTAATAATGCGTCTTTTGAATTATTAACAATCTTTCATCAAAATATAGCAGGCCTTTGCAATAAACTTGACTTGGTAGAGTTAGCTTTGAATGAACTTACAGAATCGAATAAATGTATAGATATTATTTGTTTTAGTGAAACTTTTGTGAAATTAGGCACAGAGAGTAATATTAGGCTTAATAATTATAAATTAGCAGCTTTTTACTGTAGGGAAACTAATAGGGGGGGGACATGTATATTAATAAAAAATGACTTGGAATTTAAGCCCTTACAAGTTACTTTGGAAGCAGCAACAAAGTTTTATTTTGAATGCTGTGGAATTGAAATTATAGGATTCAACATAATCGTGATATGCATTTATAGAATACCGCAACAATCTAAAGCTCACATTGGACTTTTCTTGCATAAATTAGAAAATTTATTGCACTATTTAACGAAAACATATAAACAGAAAAAAATTATCGTTTGTGGAGATTGGAACATTGATGTTGTTAAACAAACTTCTTTTTCAAGAGATCTCCTAAGCACCTTGCTTAGTTATGGCTTGGAAACTCATACCAAGACACCTACTAGATTAAATTCGTGTATTGATCAAATCGCTAGTAACATTGCAAACATCAAATCTCAGATTCATCATTTGAATCTTTCAGATCATGAAACTGCACAGACTATATCTTTTAAAGTAAAAAAAAGGAACAAGTATTATACATGGTTTGAAAATAAACGGGATTATATTATATCAAACATGCATAAATTTTCTGAATGTATTTCAGCTCTGTCCTTCTCTGATGTATTAAGTACTAATGATGTAAATGAGTCTTTTGGTTTGTTTCATGAAATACTATGTATGTTCTATGACCTTTGTTTCCCGATCATTAAAGTTAAGCTAAATAACAGGCCTAGAAAGCTAAGGTGGCTGACTAGAGGTATAAAACGCTCATGTAAACACAAAAGGAAACTATACTTGAATTATAAATGCACAAGTAATAAATATATTAAAGATAAACGTAAAACCGATATACCGAAACCGATATACCACTGTTAAAGTCTCGAACACGATTGGAAATCTAATTGCCACGGATAGAGGCACGGCCCAGGGTTCCATTATTGGCCCAACAGAATACTTGCTTTATGTCAACGACATGGCAAATGTTGTAACCAAAGGTTCTGTGTATCAGTTTGCGGATGACATATGCCTAGTAGTAGCGGACAATGATATAATCAAAGCGCAAACTGATATTCAGAACAGTTTTGACATATTATGTAAATGGGCCCATGATGTCGGTCTCGTTATTAACATTCTAAAAACTAAACTTTTATTTATACATTCTGCACACAATAAAGCAGCATACACCCCGACCATCATATCGCATAGCCACTCATGCTTACACACAAATATGACAAAGTGTGCTTGTCAATCTATAGACACTCTCAATAGTCACACTTACTTAGGTCTCGTGATCGATAACAGATTCTGCTGGGGACCACATAAAGAACATGTGTTCTCAAAGCTTCGTTCAGTCACGAGCAAGTTGATGGTACTAAAGTATAAGTTACCTTACAAAATACTTAGACTTCTTTACATGGCCTTAGCGGACTCTGTTATCGGTTACGGATTGAGTAGCTATGGGAGAACATTTACAACATATATATACCGAATACAACGTAAAATGCTTAAAATTATAGTACCTAGATACATAAAAAATAGATATAAAAATAATGATGCAGGGCTGTTTAATTACTGCAAGGTAATGAATGTATATGATAAAATTAAATTTAATCTACTAACTGAAGTAAATAACCCAGATTATCCAGAGGTAAGAAAGAGGCCAGACAACCTTAGAGCCAACAATAGTACAAAAAAATACATAGTACCTAAAACAACAAATTTTTATGGAACCAGACTTCTAAATTATCAGATAGCAAGCCTTATAAATGAATTGACGGAAGACTTGCAAGATATGTACATGGAAAAATGTAAATACAACAATAAACTGAAGATGTATTACTTGCTAAACCAGCCGGGATGTAAAACTTAGAACTTAAGCTTTATATCTGTATTTAAAATAGTAGTAAGACGACCCGTTAGCGCAGATAAACCCAAGAGGTTTGCGTGCTAACGATGTTCACCATATTTCTTGTAATTTAATGCATAATAAATAAATAATAATAAAAAAAAAACTACTTTTAAAAACTATAGTACTATTTTAAGAAAATGTATTTACAGGTCACAGAAAATTAATAATAATAAATATATTCGAAATCATAAAAATAAATGTATTGCGACGTGGAAAACCATAAACTCTACAATTAATGACAATATATTTAAAAATGACATTAATATATTAAATATGATGACATAATATACTCTGACCCTAAAAAAATATCTGACATATTAAATGATTATTTTATAAATTTGACATATACATCAGATAACAATAATAATAACAATAATAGCAATAATAATAGTAATTACTCTTCCATAAATACAAACATTAATACAATTTTCTTACGTCCAATATATGACGAAGAAACTTATAAGATTATTATGTCTCTTAACAATAGTAAATGTAGTGGATACGATGACATAACAACGAAAATACTGAAATTGTGTGCTGTTTATATATGTAAGCCTTTGACATACATCATAAATCTTTCCTTTTTGCAAGGCGTATTTCCTGACAAACTAAAGCTTTCCTTAATTAAACCCCTGTATAAGAAAGGTGATAATAACGATCCTGGTAACTACAGACCGATCACAATTGTTCCTGTACTATCAAATAAATACTTGAAAAAGCTATCTATAGTAGGCTCAATGAGTTTTTAACACTACATAATGTATTAAGAGCAGAACAGCATGGGTTTCGAAAGGGAAAGTCTACAACACTCGCTTGCTTTGACTTTGTTAAGCAAATATCAGACGGAGTTAATGAAAACGCTAAAATGTTCGGCATATACATTGACATGAGTAAGGCATTTGATTTCGTTAGTCATTCAAGATTATTACATAAACTGGAGTTATGTGGAATAAGGGGAAAGGCACATGACTGGTTAAAAAGCTATTTAGACCAAAGGAAACAATGCACGGAAGTATCAAAAATTGTAAAAGAGAGCAATGACATTTTAAGTAAAAAAATATTTCAATCAGATTTCAAACTGAAAAAAACAGGAGTGCCACAAGGTAGCATCCTTGGACCCCTACTATTTCTCGTTTACATAAACGATTTGCCTGTCTCCCTTAGTTTTAGATCAGTACTGTTTGCTGACGATGTAACTTTAATAGTAGAGATTCCAAAAACTATGAATGCGTCTTCAATTCTAAATAAGGCTATTGGTGAGATGACAGATTGGATGAATAAGAATAAACGACATATCAATATAAATAAAACTAAAGTAATGCAATTTCTACCATATAATTCAAATCTCATACCAATACAAATACAACATAATAATACTTATATACAAATAGTAGATGACACAAAATTTTTAGGGTTAACGGTTGACAAACATCTAAACTGGAAAGCGCATGTGAGTGAGGTTTGCCCAAAGTTAAACAAATTTGTATTTGCTTTGAAACGGTTATCGCAAACAGTCTCAAAAGAAGCAGCTCTGACGGCATATCATGGTTATGTATCCTCAACATTAAATTATGGTATTGTTTTGTGGGGAAACTGCGTGGAGGTAGACAGACTATTTAGACTTCAAAAAAAGTGTATCAGAGCAATTTGCCAGGCCGATTATCTTGAATCGTGTAAACCACTTTTTTAAGTCTAAATATCCTGCCCCTCCCCTGCGCATACATAAAAAGTGCATGTTGTTTTGTAAAAGATCATCCTCACCACTTTAGTAAATATAATGATATACATACTAGGCCAAAAAGAACTCAATATTTAAACTTACTACATAAGCCAGCATGTAATAAATATATTTATATGAAAAATGTTTTCAATATGTGTATAGAGATATATAATAAACTACCAGATGAAATAAAACAATTAGATGGAAACATGTCTAAGACACGAGTGACTAAATGGTTAATGGAACATTGTTTTTATAGCCTAAAGGAGTATAGAGAGTATAAAGCCACGAATAATTAGTGATAGGCACGACTATTGCTCATTTATATAAATATTTGCATGCCTGTTTCGCAGACTAGATACTAAGACTATTTTTCTATAAGATCTGGAATTTGTATTTTGTAAGTATCTCTGCAAATAAACGTTTCTATTCTATTCAGCTTCAAGGTCATGACGAAAAAATGGCCTTGAGGAACCATTTTTTTTTTCATCTTTTTCATGATTTATTAGTACTATGAAAGAATGTTATGTTTTTTACATAAATATGCTATAAATATATAAAAAAACGTTTACTAAATTTGTTTTGATTTCATTAAACTCACAAAAATTAAAAATCAATGTAAGAACCACGCCGACTCGCAAATTGCTCGCTAACACGTTCACTGAGTGGACTTCAAACTGTCATTTCTTTTACTTTTTCAAACAAACTTTGCAATCTTCTATTGTCTGTGGATAGCTCATTGATGGTTTAGCATGTACCCAATTTACAGGTTATTTCATTCGACCTGGCAACATTAATCATAGAGTTGTTGTAGAAGTATTTGCAAAAAAAAACTTGAAGTTTGCTTCGAAGTTAGGCTACATGCACACTTATCTTTATGCGTGACCGTGTCCTTGTGCCCTATTATCATTGACGTAAGAAAAACGCTGCGCTTGGCGTAGTTTCCAAAATCTTTGCCTATTATATAGTCTAAGCTGTGTCGCCACGCCGTGACAAGTAGTCTAGGCAACGAAGCGGATTGTTGTATGAAGACCCCCGCATTAAATCCTCAGTCGATGAAACTATGCTGGAGTATTACACTACATGAGACAACCTTCTATAAAAAAAAATTGGTACTTTTAATTTTTCCATCCAAAAATTACAAAAAATGCATGAAAATTTTTTTTTATGATTTTTTTTTTGGATATTTTGAATTAACATTTAATTCCTGATTCTGTACATTACATTCACTGAATATAGTCGGTTTATTTCTATATGCGTGCATTCGTCGAATACGATCTAATACAGTTTTAAACCAGAGGCCCTACCGCCGAACTCAATCGTAATCGAATCTCTCTTTTCTTCTCGTATAGAAAAAAAGACGATAACGATTAAGTTCGGCGGTAGCGCCTCAGACTAGAGCACGCTTATGTCAATGTCACTGAGAAAAATTAAAATTTTGATTTTGTTTTGCGTTTTAAGAAATTATTGAGAGACAATGATTATTCGATACGATAATTAAATCTAAAAACCCCAAAAAAAGTTGAAAAAAATCTCTCGAAAACGACATTGATGACAAATGTCTTATGAATTTGACGTTTCGCACACGCTGCACTACCTCATTTTCGTATGCAATGATAGCGCGCTAAAGTGACGTCACTGATGACGTCACGTCGCTTAAACGAGTGAATACGAGCAAGTTTTGAACCGACTATTAGCGCGCTAAAACCGCACACAACGCTCATATGCAGGTTTTAAACCATAGTGCCAACTGCTTCTTTGCCTACTCTATAGCCTCTCCAAGAAAAGTAATCGAATTTTTTGATTCCAACTGTGCCATATAGACCGTCGGGCGGGCCACAGTTGAGAGGCTTATCTTTCAAAAAAGCAGAATAAATGCACTAGAAAGAGAGGAGTTTAGTAGATTCAAAAACGGTCAGCTGCAGCGCAATTTGGCACGTTTTCCGCAGTAAGCGCTCAAATTCACCCGTTTAAGCGGTAAAAATACCTCATTGAAAAGCAAAATAAAACTAGTAGACTGTCGGCCCACCGTTGAGAGGCCTGCATTATGAGATGCCTGCAATAAGAGAAAGGACATTTAGTAGATTCAAAAACGACTGGTCGGCCGCGGTGCAATTTGGCACGTTTTCCGCAGTAAGCGCTGAAATAGACCCGTCCGACCGGTTAAAATACCTCATCGAAAAATATTTTTGTATTTTTTTACGACTCTTAGTTTTGGAAGTTATGATGAAAAATGTAAAAAAATATACCATTGCCCCCCCCCCCCCTCTTATCTCCGAAGTTTGTGAGAGGAAAAATCTGAATTAATTACAGTCTATAGAAGTTTATGTAAACATTACAGCAAAAATAAAACAATCTTTCTAAATTGCACAGTTGTTTAGAAATCTGCAAAAAACCTTTACAAACAAATTTTGTTTTGCGGTCCTAAAAGTGGACTTTATTGCTTTCAAAAATATTATAGGTACATCGGAATACATAATGCATAATAAAATAATATAGCCATTTGATAATTAACATTATGGGTAGGTACCTACCTACAGATTTTGAGAAAAATGCAAAAATGAGCGTAAAACGTAAAACAGCGCGAATCCGCTCCGTTCTAGCACGCGCGTTCTGCCCTTTGTTAGAAAGGGAGGTAATTCAGCTCTTATCAGCCCCTTAATTAAGTATGCGACGTGCGTTCACCGAGTTTCAAGAGCACGTATGAATGTGGGTGGTTTGTGTTGCGGTTAAGTGCGTGTGTACCTTTATTATTTCGAAATGACGTTTTATGACAGTTGACGGTTCACGGTACAGACTACAGTTTGAAGTTAGCTACTGGTAAATAAAATCTGCTTTTGTGTTAGAATTTACTTATTTCTGTTAGAAAGTTTTATTCAATTCCTGGTAAAATTTACGCGGTTGGTACAGTAATTAACTAACAATAATGGTCAGTACTTAGTTAACTACTCCTCTTTTTGGTGTTAAATTTTACACGTATTTATTTGTTGTTGTAATTTACAGGCAGGATATTCGGAAGACCAGTTGGCAGGTGAGTAATCACTGAGGAATTGATAATGATAGGTTTGTCCCGGTCGGGTGCGAGAGGTGGATGCTGGTCCTAGCGCCGCCGTGAGTCGTATGTGTGGCTGAGGGGAACGTCGCAGGTAGTGTCGCCGCGCCCCGCGCTGAGTCACCGCGCGTCAATCAACGTGTCGACCAAAAGCGGCGGTTGTTGCAAGCGCCCTAGTTTCCTTTTATGGCAGGTATTTTAAGGCTGTGCACGGCGACGGCAGCTGGTTGCGCGGGCGCAGTCCCTGCCAAGCCGCCACACGCCACACGTCTCACCACTCGCCATGTTCGCTTACGACCCGCCTGCCAAGTTGCAACTCACCACCCTCGAAGGTAGCCATCAGTATTTAAAAGTAAATTATAGAGCTCCTTACATAGGTACTTTGATCATTATCAACCACAGCAGTGAATAATTGGGTCAAGGTGTATCACAACTTGAAAGCCTTGCTAAACTAGTATCTATGCCAACTGCTAAGTACTTATATTTTCTGCTACTACTAGCTATGTGCCCGAACTTCCATACAAAGCATATGTTATAGTAAAATAATAACTGATGTAGCAGGCAAACACTAGCAGGCAGGGATAGCAGGCATATAATAGACATTACTAAACAGGCACTAAATGGAACCATGTCATAGCTGCTGTGTTGCTGGTTCTTAGAAAACCTTCATGGTTGTTCATGCCCATTTGGTGACTATTTGAAGAAACTCGAAGAAATTCACACTCAATTTTCAATTCTTATGGTTGCTTGAGCAGAAAACCCACAGAGTCGGCTCCCCTGCATAGCTGCTTGAAATAGTTTGTGCTTGCCTGAAAGTTCAGACAACCTTTGAGGATGAATGATCAAAAATTATTTCCTAGTATGTTTACAACATGTAATTCTAAATACTCAAAACCTCTTGAGAGGGCGAGAGGGGGGGGGTTACCCATGTAACTGAACAACTTTTGGAAGATAAAAGTTTAAAATTAAATTGACCTGATCAGATTTCCATTTTGTATGGAGAATTTAGAATTACACATGGAAAATAACAAGGATCATAAGTTGATCAAAGTTTATCAACTTACTCAGAAATTGATCAACTTAGGATTCTTGTTATTTTCCAGTGATAGGGTTATATTTGAACGCCTAGCCAAATTTCACTATGTTACTCAGAACATGAAACTGAACAACTTTCCTATAGGAACATTGGTTGAAAAAGGAGAAAAATATTTGGTCCTCCCATACAAATATTACAATTATTTTGTTTCCTGCACCCAAAGGTTGCCTGGAAGAAATTGCTTTTTAGCAATAAGGCCGCCTATTGTGCTCCGTATTTCATTTTGTATTTTTTTTTTTTCTTTTGTAAATTTTGTATTTCTGTGTGCAATAAAGAGTATTGTGTTGTAAATCTTGTGCCAGTAATAGTGGGATCTGTATGGGTTATCCAAAAATTTATCTCGTTTTTCAACCCATGTTCCTTTGTGAAAGTTGTTCAGATTTGCGTTCTAAGTAACATACTAAAATTTGGCTTTTACTACTAGACTTAATGCTTCTATTACTCAGTGTTAGTTCTCATGAGAAGGGTTTGGTTTAAACAGTTTCTACATAACTTGGAGCAAATATAATTTAAATTATCTTTTAACTCATAAAGATCCTGTTTTGTAACAGGTAGGTGTACTATCTTTGCATTCATCAAAGTAGATCTTTTGTTTAATAACAATCATATAACAAGAGCAAGGTGACATCATAATCACATAATTGTCACGAGATGAAAGTACCTAGTAATACCTAGTATACATATTTATAACACAGTATTTGAGACAGGTACACCAGAACTTATTTATTTCGCAACAGAGTTGCAAGGCATAGCTTGATACACCAAAATTAATAAGAAATTAAAATTTGCTGTGTAGTAAGAACAAATAAAATTGATTGAAGCATTATTGAAACAGAACTCACTAAAATATTTTTTTACTAATTTCTTATTTTGTTAAATTACCGGTCTCTGATCCGGTTCCAACTGAAGACCAGCGCCATGGTCCCGACTATGGCATTATGCTGAGTTGGAACCGTTTCGGTATAATTGTTAGATTTAAGTTAAATTATAATTACGATTTTATTTGTAACAATTTTGAACAGTTATACCGAATAAATTTTTTTTTCTTTCTTTCTTAAAATAACATCATAATAATGAATTAAGGACCTTAATAGCATTATTTGTTGTTCCCTAATGGTTCGGTATAATTTATTCTCTTTGACTAACTTTGAAACCATAGAAAATCATCTGCTGGGGCTTTTTGACAGCTGGGTATCAATTCTTGACCACTAACAGCCAGTTAAATCTATTGCTATCACTTTCTTTGTCAACAAGATAGAAAGAGTCAGCAATAGACTTAAATGAGCTTTAACTTTATAGATGCTTTGTGCAACTGGCGGTAAGTGACTTATAAGGTTTAGACACAGAAAAATAAAGGTACTTAGAAGGAGGATTAAAGAAATAATTCGTCACTAGGTGGTGTAGGCGTTGTTCTATGGATTTGACATGTTATTTTGGATATTTCCTAGGGATCATCGATAATCGGGTTGTGACATGTTGGCAGATGTCATCCCATACTAAAATAAATTAGCAAGGTATCTATTCCGAGCGAAGCAAGGAGTTCCGAAATCTTTGGGTTTAGAAAAATTATAAAGCCCAGAATATGTCCAAATCATACATACTGTATTTAACAAGTCACTTCACTTTTGAAAGAAAAAAATTTGTGATTTTTTATTATTTGCAATACGAGTAAAACTAAGCTTCGGATCATTCAAAATTACGCATTTTTCCTTTAAAAAGTGAAGATGATATTGCTCACCTCACCATGCAAGCCACCTTCAGTGCGAACACTGTGTCATCTTAGCAAGTAGCCGGGCGACCCATTAGTCTGCTTGTCCGCCAGTGTTGTGCATCTGGATTGCTCCATTTGACAAGATAGAGAAATGTCGCAGTCCTCTTGTTTGGAATTTTCCCAGCCAGAGCTGCTAGAGCACAGCACTGGTGGAAAAGCAGCTAAGGTTCCAGGCGCACGGCGAGATTAGCCGTAAGGCCGTCCGCTACACTCGCGCGAGCGGGTGGCATGTCTCAGCGTTCACTGCGTGCTTAGTAAGAAAGTTATGTAAGCGAGTTTAGCGGAGGGCTAATGATGCGATACATGTGAGTAAAGTGTTCGGTGTTGTAGAGTTCCAGGAGGCGTTCCAGCTGTTCGACTCGCGCGGAGACGGCAAGATCCACGTGGCGCAGATCGGGGACGCCCTGCGCGCGCTCGGGCAGAACCCCACCGAGAGTGATGTGAAGAAGTGTACTCTGCACCTCAAACCCGACGAGCGCATCTCCTTCGAGGTGTTCCTGCCCATCTACCAGGTACACACACACCCACACACACACCCACATACAAACCCACACACACACACCCACATACACACACACCCACACACACACCCACACACACACACCCACCCACACCCACACCTGCACGCGCTCGGACAGGACCCCACCAAGAGATGTGAAGAAGTGTACTCTGCACCTCAAGCCCGACGATCGCATCTCCTTCGAGGTGTTCCTGCCCATCTACCAGGTACACACACACCCACACACACCCACACACTCACTCACACCCACACACACACACCTGCACGCGCTCGGGCAGAACCCCACCGAGAGTGATGTGAAGAAGTGTACTCTGCACCTCAAGCCCGACGATCGCATCTCCTTCGAGGTGTTCCTGCCCATCTACCAGGTACACACACACCCACACACACTCACACCCACACACACGCACACCTGCACGCGCTCGGGCAGAACCCCACCGAGGGTGATGTGAAGAAGTGTACTCTGCACCTCAAGCCTGACGAGCGCATCTCCTTCGAGGTGTTCCTGCCCATCTACCAGGTACACACACACACACACCTGCACGCGCTCGGGCAGAACCCCACCGAGGGTGATGTGAAGAAGTGTACTCTGCACCTCAAGCCTGACGAGCGCATCTCCTTCGAGGTGTTCCTGCCCATCTTCCAGGTACACACACACACACACCTGCGCGCGCTCGGGCAGAACCCTACCCACACACAACCAGGGCATATGGTGTAGACTGTGGGTTCAGATTCAAAATGTATACAATGTAGATTTTATAGAGAATACTTATTGAACATAACATGCAGAACACAACCTACTGAAGAAACTACTGTCGCACGGCCTACTTTAAGAGTCTACAAACCACAAATGCTACAATCAAGCAATATTTGTATGCAATCGCGCTCTTGAAAACGGCGCTAAGGGGGTTGAACAACACCAGTCGCAGTTTAGGCTTATAACAGGAACTAGCGCACAAAATATTGTTATTCTATTGCGCACAAGATTTTGTGCGCTTGTTCCGTTCAATAAGTAAGGCAGAATCGCTTGTCCGCTCATTCTTAACTGAATAACCTTTCAAACTGAACAACCAAGTTGATTTAGTGCACTTTGGTGAAGTGGAATTTTGAAAGCAATCACAACTGACTTCGACGCCAAAACTGCTTATTTTTCTGTAGAGATGTGCGTCCCTGAGAGTGTGGTTTCTTAGGATTTCATTTCTGCTTTAGCTTGTATATTTATTGTGTCACAACCAAGGAGGTTTTAACCCACGTTACGCTCTGAGAAGGAGGGAGGAATGGCCAAAAAGAGCATAGCGCAGAGCGTAGCGTGGGTTAAAACTTCCTTGGTCACAACTCTGCCCTGCTCTCGTTCTAATCAAGCTGTATTATTTACTTTCGACTGATTTAAAGCGCTGTTTATTATTGAACAAGGTGTAACAAGAAGGGTATACCAACCCTGAAAGATGTGAACCTACCCATGAAGCTGAACAACTTTCCCTAAAGAACATAGGTCGAAATATTAAAAAGAAAATTACCTTACCTATGTAAACTGAATCAGCTTTTGACCTACATTCCTTGGGGAAAGTTGTTCAGTTTCATGGGCAGATTCACATCCTTCAGGGTTGATATACCCCTTTTTTTGCACCCCGTATTAGCGCGTGAAATGTAATGTGTACGTGTATCGTTGCAGGCGATATCCAAGGCGAGAAGTGGCGACACTGCAAACGACTTCATCGAGGGTCTGCGGCACTTCGACAAGGACGGCAACGGGTTCATCTCCTCGGCCGAGCTGCGCCACCTGCTCTCCACGCTCGGAGAGAAGCTCAGCGACGACGAGGTATCTACCACGCACATACAGACACGCACATACACGCTCACACACACACACACACAAGGACGGCAACGGGTTCATCTCCTCGTCCGAGCTGCGCCACCTGCTCTCCACGCTCGGAGAGAAGCTCAGCGACGACGAGGTATCTACCACGCACATACAGACACGCACATACACGCTCACACACACACACACAAGGACGGCAACGGGTTCATCTCCTCGTCCGAGCTGCGCCACCTGCTCTCCACGCTCGGAGAGAAGCTCAGCGACGACGAGGTATCTACCACGCACATACAGACACGCACATACACGCTCACACACACACCAGACACACAAGGACGGCAACGGGTTCATCTCCTCGTCCGAGCTGCGCCACCTGCTCTTCACGCTCGGAGAGAAGCTCAGCGACGACGAGGTGTCTACCACGCACATACACGCTCACACACACACACAAGGACGGCAACGGGTTCATCTCCTCGTCCGAGCTGCGCCACCTGCTCTCCACGCTCGGAGAGAAGCTCAGCGACGACGAGGTGTCTACCACGCACATACACGCACACACACACACACACACGCACACAACAGCAACGGATTCATCTCCTCGGCCAAGCTGCGCCACCTTCTCTCCACGCTCGGAGAGAAGCTCAGCGTCGACGAGGTATCTACCACGCACATACAGACACGCACATACACGCTCACACACACACACACAAGGACGGCAACGGGTTCATCTCCTCGTCCGAGCTGCGCCACCTGCTCTCCACGCTCGGAGAGAAGCTCAGCGACGACGAGGTGTCTACCACGCACATACACGCACACACACACACACGCACACAACAGCAACGGATTCATCTCCTCGGCCAAGCAGCGCCACCTTCTCTCCACGCTCGGAGAGAAGCTCAGCGACGACGAGGTATCTACCACGCACATACAGACACGCACATACACGCTCACACACACACACACAAGGACGGCAACGGGTTCATCTCCTCGTCCGAGCTGCGCCACCTGCTCTCCACGCTCGGAGAGAAGCTCAGCGACGACGAGGTATCTACCACGCACATACAGACACGCACATACACGCTCACACACGCACACACAAGGACGGCAACGGGTTCATCTCCTCGTCCGAGCTGCGCCACCTGCTCTCCACGCTCGGAGAGAAGCTCAGCGACGACGAGGTATCTACCACGCACATACAGACACGCACATACAAGCTCTCACACACACACACAAGGACGGCAACGGGTTCATCTCCTCGTCCGAGCTGCGCCACCTGCTCTCCACGCTCGGAGAGAAGCTCAGCGACGACGAGGTGTCTACCACGCACATACACGCACACACACACACACACACACACACGCACACAACAGCAACGGATTCATCTCCTCGGCCAAGCAGCGCCACCTTCTCTCCACGCTCGGAGAGAAGCTCAGCGACGACGAGGTATCTACCACGCACATACAGACACGCACATACACGCTCACACACACACACACAAGGACGGCAACGGGTTCATCTCCTCGTCCGAGCTGCGCCACCTGCTCTCCACGCTCGGAGAGAAGCTCAGCGACGACGAGGTATCTACCACGCACATACAGACACGCACATACACGCACACACAAGGACGGCAACGGGTTCATCTCCTCGTCCGAGCTGCGCCACCTGCTCTCCACGCTCAGAGAGAAGCTCAGCGACGACGAGGTATCTACCACGCACATACAGACACGCACATACACGCTCACACACACACACACAAGGACGGCAACGGGTTCATCTCCTCGTCCGAGCTGCGCCACCTGCTCTCCACGCTCGGAGAGAAGCTCAGCGACGACGAGGTATCTACCACGCACATACAGACACGCACATACACGCTCACACACACACAAGGACGGCAACGGGTTCATCTCCTCGTCCGAGCTGCGCCACCTGCTCTCCACGCTCGGAGAGAAGCTCAGCGACGACGAGGTATCTACCACGCACATACAGACACGCACATACACGCTCACACACACACCAGACACACAAGGACGGCAACGGGTTCATCTCCTCGTCCGAGCTGCGCCACCTGCTCTCCACGCTCGGAGAGAAGCTCAGCGACGACGAGGTGTCTACCACGCACATACACGCACACACACACACACACAACAGCAACGGATTCATCTCCTCGGCCAAGCTGCGCCACCTTCTCTCCACGCTCGGAGAGAAGCTCAGCGATGACGAGGTATCTACCACGCACATACACACACACACACGCACTCACACACTCACACACGCACACACACATACACGCACACACACATACACGCACACACACACACGCGCACACACACAAGGACGGCAACGGGTTCATCTCCTCGGCCGTGCTACGCCACCTGCTCTCCACGCTCGGAGAGAAGCTCAGCGACGACGAGGTATCTACCACGCACATACAGACACGCACATACACGCTCACACACACACACACACAAGGACGGCAACGGGTTCATCTCCTCGTCCGAGCTGCGCCACCTGCTCTCCACGCTCGGAGAGAAGCTCAGCGACGACGAGGTATCTACCACGCACATACAGACACGCACATACACGCTCACACACACACACACACACAAGGACGGCAACGGGTTCATCTCCTCGTCCGAGCTGCGCCACCTGCTCTCCACGCTCGGAGAGAGAAATCAGCGACGACGAGGTGTCTACCACGCACATACACGCACACACACAC